>PVJI01007716.1:0-76099 GCA_004026765.1 Micronycteris hirsuta | reverse complement strand
GAAGTTCAGGTGTGTATATAAATCATCTTATTGGCTCTGTAAGTGTCTTGGCAGACACTGTTTTGTCCTCATCTAGAACTCCGCAACACTCATTCAACGTATTTGAAAGAGTTTAAGTTAGTCATACTTTTAAAATTCTTGAGATATTTTGTAGTTGATGATCATGCTTGGCCTTTTGAAATATTAAATAAATAAAATGTGCAAAGTAATATTATCATTTCTTAACTAACCTTCAGGTTTTTATTGAGAGTGATGTTAAAGAAGGCTGAATTCTTTCACCAGCATACATCAGGGAAATATGGCCAGTCTATTTATTTAATGTCCCCAGTGGATTGAAAGCTCCTAGGAGGCAGGGGAGGCGTTCTGGTGGGAATGCAGACTGGTGCAGCCACTGTGGAGAACAGTATGGAATTTCCTCAGAAAACTAAAAATGGAGCTGCCTTTTGTTCTTGATGGCTTTCAAACCTTAAGCATTTGACCTAGTGCAGAGCATACAGCAGCCGCCCAATAGATATTTGGCGAATTGCTTTCTTTTTTCTTTTCTTTTTTTTTTTTTTTTTTTTTTTTTTTTTTTTTTTTTTTTTGAGGAGGGGATAGTTGGCAGGGTTGGGCACAGCCAGGGGTGATACTCTGTATCATTCTGGATCAAAAACATACCTTCTACTTTTGGGAATGTTGTATGATTACTTCTCAGTTCTTAATCGTAGTTCAGATTTTTGAGAGTTTGGATAATTGAACTTGATAAAAGGATTATGATTGTGCTTGTTATCCGGAAACTTGTGAAGTCAGTGTTTTAGGAAAGACTTTTCACTGCATGTAAGAAAAATAAACTTCAGGCCAAGGGTGGATGGATGCAGCCCAGTCACCTGAGGGACTGGACCCCAGAGCCAGAAAGCCTGTAGGCAGCCACGAAGTGTGCTGTCTTTCTCCTGTCTGTTTTTCTCTCTGTAGCTTTATTTTTCTTTCCCTCTTTCTGCAGATGTTTTCACTGCCTCAGGGCGCACAACTCCAAACACTGCTGATCCACAGCTCCCCAGTGCTCACCTTTTCTGTCGGAGAAACCAGGACAGACCGAGTGAGATGAGCATTTCTATCTCAATTCCAAATTTCTAATCCATCCAACTCAGGCCAGGGGATAATCTTTGCTCAATATTTTGTGTGATAACAAAGACGAGGGTAACAGGCATTGCAGAACTGATTTTCTATTTTTTAAAGAAAAATGTACACTGTGTATATATACAGGATGGGGCAAAAATAGGTGTATAGTTGTAAGTATGCATAACAGTTTATTCTTGCCCCACCCTGTATGTAGTACTTGCTAGTGAAAAGCGTGATTATAAAGTTGGGCTCTGTATTCACAGAAGCATTGGAGGGTTCCTTCCTCGAAGGGTGAAGAGTAGTAATAGACAGACCTCCCCCATCAGGTCCATCTCTCTGGGCACCTAGGACACTTCTCTTGACCTTTGCTTTAAGAGGAGACTGAAGACGCCCAGGAGATTGCAGCTGAATCTGCTGATCCCAGCATCGTGTGAAGCCCTTCCAGTGATGGAGTATGAAGAGTTTAAAACAGAGTAAATAATGTGCAGAAATTAAGTGGTGTCAAGGAGCCGATCCAAGCTCACACAGCGATACCATGTTGTTAATGACATCCAGAAACACGAGGTAGCACAGCAGCCCCCGAGGTATTGCAGCTGCCAGGGGAGCAGCTGGTGGGGCTTCTGGTGGCCGTGGGCACCGGGGTCCCCGCAGAGGAGGAAGAGTGCGAGGCTGGATGGCGGGGCCGTCCTTGCGGCGGTCGGCCTCACCGTGCTTAATGGGTTGTCGTGTGGATTGAAAAATGTACGTTGAAATCGATTTCTGGCTTTTAAATGTGTGAAGGAAACATGTAACTTATTTTTTCATTTTTGTCAAGTGAAAGACAAGAGACAGATGCCCTTAAAAATATGCATTTTATAAGGAGGAGTTCCTATTCTTTGGTTGCGCATCTTTGGAAACAAAAATCAAGGATAAATAGGTCCTTTCTCTAAGTTTTCCAGAGTAATATTGGCAATAAAAAGAATAGAGTGAGCACTGGTAACTAATGGAGA
Source organism: Micronycteris hirsuta (assembly GCA_004026765.1). NCBI lineage: Eukaryota > Metazoa > Chordata > Mammalia > Chiroptera > Phyllostomidae > Micronycteris > Micronycteris hirsuta. The sequence goes on along the minus strand of PVJI01007716.1, from coordinate 74,012 downwards.
TTAGAGAAATGAAATCAGAGAAGATGTTCAATTTTTTTTTAAAAGAACTTTTAAAGGAAAAACAATGAAGTAAGTGTTGATGTATCATGAATTCAATTGTTAAATGTCAAAAGTACTGAAGATATAAATAACCTTTTAAAATAGAAACATGCGAACACTTGTAGAAATTCCCTCCCCAGAGGTGTTTGGAAATCTTCAAAGCTTAATGATATCCTTTTGGAATGACCAGTCAGAGTACATTGGGAATGAAAGAAATCTGGGCGAATAAAAGCACATTACCAATACAACAGATATATATATATATATATATATATATATATATATATATATATATATATATATATTCCTGGGAGGGGGTGTTATGATAAATTTAAGTTTAACTATAGTACCTCAAAGAAATGTCAAAGAAAACATTATAAAGCAAAATATTGTAGACATTTATTTTTCAAAAAATACTTTTGAGCACATCCTATTTTCCAAGCTCTGTGCTAGGCATGGGGATTATACCAATAAATAAGATGGATGCTGTCCCCACATGGATGTCCCTGCCCAAGCTTTGAGTTGATCAGAAAAAATATCATAATCACCAAATCCAATAGCTGCATAGGAACCAAAAGATTAGTTAGTCCAAATTTTTATTTTACCAATGAGGAAACTGAGGCCCAAAATGCCATGTAAGTGAAACTGGCTATGCTCTTAGCCTCTCTAGTTCTGCTAGCTAAATAAAGCATTTCTCATCTTGTAGGTCCTTCTAAAGTTCTCAAATTGTATGCCATGTAACAAATGAAGCTATTAATTCATTGACTGTGAGGCAGGGGTGCAGGGGAAGGGGAGAGCAACGGGGAAAATGGTAGGACAATTGTAATTGAACAATAAAAAAAAACTCTTTATAGGCTTTCACAATTCCTATGCATTCCTGGAAATACAACCAGGAAATGAAATGAAGAAAAATACCAAGTTCCAATTTTCAATATCTAATCCAGTTGTTTTTTTTAAGGATGTGTTAGCCATGTGATTCCTATTACCATCAAAAACAGTCATATTGTGTGATACTGACCATCTGTTTAGGATATGGCAGGTGCGCTTGGGAAATTCACAATAATGGGAACTCAAAACCATCTTCGTTACAGAGGTTATTGGTCCAAGGAGATGCCACTTCAGTCAGATGCGGATGAGGCATTGTTAGGTGGACCATCTGGTTTCACACCTACCTGTGCTCTAGACTTCGAGCGGTTACTGTCCCTTGGTTGTCTGACCAGGGTGTCCTGTACTGTTAGCACAATGCTTGCCACCCACAAGGATGTTGTGACAATTGCTGAAGTAAATGCTATGAAGTGTTCTGAGCAATTCAAAAGAAGGACGCTGGCTAATTACCTAAAATCATTACTCACCCACAGGTACAGCTCCATTTTTAATATACTATTGATATGGTAATATAAAAGGGCATTCTTCAGGGTACATTTGAATGTCTCTGTGTGTTTCATTCCATTTGTTATCCATTCTAACTTTTAAATTAATTATTATTTTCAGGATATTAACCTGGTGCTAAAGGGAACCGATCATCAATTTAATAATTATACATATGTCACCTTGTTTGAAAAGAGAAGTATTTGGGTCTCTAGAGGCTCCCTGTCTGTTAAGCTATGACAAAAATGAATTCGGTTATGATTTCCTATCTGAATTTGGATCATTTGGCCATGAACTCAGATATGTTGGAAACACATGTTTGAAAATCTATTTGGCTGGATGACTTGGACTGAAGCCTCAAACTTAAAAAAGAAAGAAAGAAAAGAAAAAGGCAGAACTATGCACCAGCTAGTAAATGCAAATACCTGACAGCATTGAAGCTGATGGTGACTTAAACCAACACAGATTAGTTTTTGTACAATTGTCTTTATTTTCCTTTCTTCTTTCCTTCCTTCCTTCCTTTTTTGAAGTAACAGGTTTATTGAGATGTAATTCACATATCAAAAATTTACTTTTCAACGTATGTAACCCCATGTTTTTAGTATATTCACAAGGTTGTACAACCATCAGCATAAATTTCACAACATTTTCATCACTCCAGGAAAGAAACCCATTAGCAGTCATTCCCCATTCCCCACCCCCCCAAAGCCCCTGGCAACTACTTATCTACTTTCTGTCTCTATTTGTTTGCCAATTCTGTATATTTTATGTAAATTGAACCAATCAATATGTGCCCTTCAGTGTCTGACTTCTTTCAGCCAGCATAATACTTGCAAGGTTCATTCATCTCCGTTCTTTTTATGGCCAAATAATATTCTGTTGTATAGCTATACATACCACATTTTGTTTATCCATCCATCAGGTGATGGACATTTGGGTTCTTTCTACCTTTTAGCTACTATGAATAGTGCTGCTATGAATATTCATGTACAATTTTGTGTGGACATGTTTTCAATTCTCCTGGATGGATACCTATGACTAGAATTGCTAGGTTGTACGGTACTCTATGTTTAACTTTTTGAGGAAGTGAAACTGTCTTCCAAAGCAACTGCATCATTTTCATTCCTGCCAACAAAGAGTAAGAGTTAAATTTCTTTATATCCTCATCACTTTTAGTCCAAATTTTTGATGATAGCCATCCTAGTGGGTGTAAAGTAGTATCTCATTGCTTTCATTTGCATTTTTCTAATAACTAATAACTGAGCATGTTTTCATGTGATTGTTGGTGATTTGTTTATCTTCTTTGAAGAAATATGTAAGTTCTTTGCTTATTTTTAATTGAGTTATTTTTCTTTTTATTATTGAATTTTAAGAATGCTTTATATAATCTGGTACAAGTCCCTTATCAGATATGTGATTTACAAATGTTTTGTCCCATTCTACGGTTATTTTTCACTTTTCTGAATTGAAGCACAAATATTTTTAATTTTGATGATATCTTACTTATTTTGTTCTGTTATTATTGCTTGTGCTTTAGGTGACATATCTAGGAAATCATTGCCTAATCAAAGGTCACAAATATTCACTCCTATGTTTTCTTCTAAGAGTTTCGTAATTTTCAACTCTTCCGTTTAGTTGTTTGATCCACTTTGAAGTAATTATTTGATATGGCCAACTTCATTCTTTGGCATGGAGATATCTAGTTGTCCCCTTGAATTGTATTGGTTGGCTCCCTTGTAGAAAATCAATTGACCATAAATGCCAATTTATTTCTGGACTTGTAATTCTACTCCATTGATCTATATGTCTATCCTTACACCATTACCACACTGTCTTGATTAGTATAGCTTTGTAGTAAGTTTTGAAATAGGGAAGCATGAAGCAATTTCTGAAGAAAAAAAAAAGCCAGCTGAAGTTTTGATGTGTATTCCATTTAATCTATAGATGAATTTGAGGAGTACCACAATTTTAACAATAAGTCTTCCAATTCATGAGCCTGGCGTGTCTTTCTATGTATTTAGATCTTGTTTAATTTCTTTCAATGATGTCTTAGAGTTTTCAGTGTACAAGTCTTTTATGTACTTATTTTGTTTCATTTATTCCTGTTTTATTTCCTTTGATGCTGCTGTAAATGATATTGTTTTCTTAGCTTCAATTTCACATTCTTTATTGCTAGTGTATAGAAATATATTGATATTGTATGTTGATCTTGTATTTTGCAACCTTTGACTTTGTTTATTAGTTCTAATATTTTTAGTAGATTCCTTAGGATTTTTCTATATATTAGATCATGTCAGCTACAAATAGAGATAGCTTTGCTTTTTTTCTTTCCAGTATGGATGCCTTCTATTTCTTTTCCTTGCCTAATTGCTCTGTCTAAAGCTTCCAGTACAGTCTTGAACAGAAGTGGTAAGAGTGAATATCCTTGTCTTTTTCCTAATTTTAAAGGGAAATTATCTAGTATTTCTCCATCATGTATGATGTTGTGGGGTTTTTTGTAGATGTCTTTTAACAAGTTGATGAGGTACCCTGTATAGCTTTCTTTAAATGTCATTGATGGGCAAAGCTGAATTGTTAAAACCAATGAGAGCTGAAAGTACTTTTAGGATTTCATGTCCTTTTCAATATTGTAGTTAGATATGGAAACAATGCCCACTAGAGACAGGTTATGTATTTTGTTTTCTGGAAAAGGCTGCATCTTGCAGAAGGAATTTTTCTGTATCTCTTTTCCTGCCCCTCAAGCATTCTTCCTTGTCTTTCACCACATGAGAACAACTAATTGAGGCAGGTAAATATAATAGCTTCTTTCCATACTATCCTATGATTGTAGGATGTGGTACATTTGTCCATACATTTCAATAGCACACATGCCATGAATGTCATATAAAATAAGCTGCAGGAAGTCGGTAAAGGAGTCAACTCCAGAAAACCATCTCCATAAACTTCTAAGAAGAAAAGAAATTGTCAGATCCACCGAGAATTTAGTTCTCCAGAAATCTGGGAAATTAGGACTTGATCCACATCCTGGAGGGGAAAAAAACTCTGGTGATTTGGTGGTGATGGTGATGATGGTGATGAGATGATGCAGCACTATCAGTTTGACAGTGTGAGAGCTGCTAGGTGCTAGATGGTACCTTTAGGAAGCTGATGCCCAAGAGCCAAAGCCGGACTGACCAGCCAAGTAAAACATGTCCCAGCCAGGGAAGACACAGTATGGCAGAATTAATTAAGTGGCTTTGATGACTATTCTCCAATTTTCTGTTGTCTATTAGCTTGCCATTTTCCACTATGACCAGTATTTATCTCCTACTCTCAACTTTTAGCTCTTTGCCTTTCGCTCCATGTAATGCCTAGGGACCAGTAAGTACTAACTTTGACTACCATATGAACCTCTCCCTTAAATGGCAGAATAGAAATACCACGTGTCTCCTGTTTCTGGAAATGAACCTGTATGCACTTCAGGTTTGATTCTGCTCAGACTTGCATAATTTATGTATGACAATTACAATCTGAAATGCAAACCATAACATTAAAAAGAATCATTAAGGTCTAGCTCCTGTGCTTTCAGAGCCAAGTAACAAAAGCGTTGCTATGAGTCTTAATAGCAAGACCAGTTTTGCTCTTTGAATTGAGAACCAGCTTTGCTACCTTTAATAGAAGAGATTATTTGCTTATTTCCATTGCTTCAGTGCCCAACATCTTAGGCAAGAATTATAGGAATAAAAAAAGACTTTAAAGGAACAAAGAATCTTCCTCTGCTTTTAGGTGAAACCATAATCTAATCACAGAGTAAATTAGAAGTTAGGTCATTGGAAAGTATCTTCTTTCTCTAAAGATGGCATCTTTTATCCCTATCTGATAACTTCTTCTTGGTAGAAGTGGGAGAAGGAGAGACGGTAAAAGGAGAAGGGAGGGATACATGAACCGACAATAGTACTATACATTTTCTGGGTCTCAGTGGAGAATCTGGGTGTTTCTCATGAAGTGCCATTGATCCCTGTGAGAATACATGTATAGCACTCCATGCTAGCCTGGAGAGTCCAAGAACTTTTAGAAACTTTCTTATGAGAACTAAAGGACTGCATGGAACACCTGGCAAAAGGTGAAGAATTGGTAGGCGAAAGGCGATGAGACTTGGTAGGTAATTTGGGCCACACTAAAGCAAACAATGAGACAAAGTGGAGGAAAGACAGGATGCTTTTGCTGAAGCCTTGATGATTATCACACTGAGAAGCTGTGAGCCGAGGGGAGAGCCTGCTCAGGTCTGGGCTGCTGATCCAACTCTGTGATCCTAGGCTTCTGGCCTAGCTCTCTGATAAGACAGCATCTCCTCCGAGGCTTCTCCTGTGGCCTCCCTAAGCAATCCAGGAGAGGGATTTTTCCATTTAGCTACTTGGTAATAAAATTTAAGTCTCAGTTTTCAGACGGTTTAAAGAAAGGACAATAGCTAATGTCATAGTAAAAGCCTGAAAGACAGAAACAATTAAGGAGCTGATCATGAAACTCTAAAAACCATTTCCAAGATTGAGTCATGGAAATGTAGGCTAAAAACTCAATAGCAATAGTCACAGCGATGAGGACGGAGTACCGTACTGCAGCCAAAGAAATCATTCGATTCCCACGTGGCTGTCCTCAGAGAAATGAGGCTCTAGCCTAAAGGAAATAGAAAAACTTGTTTTTGAAAAATGTATAATCTTGTTATTTTCCCGAGTATTTGTATTTGGAGGTTTATTCTGAGCAAATTTCCCCAGAGAAACATTATGTCCTCTTAGTTTCAGGATGTAGCAAGTACAAATAGGGCCGGGAAAATAAATGGAAATGAAACTAAATAGGGGTCAAATGGAAATTCTGTGCAGGTGAAACGTTTTTCAATCAGTGGATATTCCTAATCTCTCTAATAGGCGTAATTTAGTTTGGGGTGGGTGTGAGGTGGGATACTGTAGAGTGGGAGTAGGGTAACTTCTGGTATCTTTAAAGCTAAAGGACTTAGGAAGGGAACTGAAGAGTATAAAATCCACCTTTTGTTCTTTCATCTGGATTGCCCTAAACCACATTCAAACAGAGATACTTTCTCAGGAATGCTTCTCAGAAAAGAAAAGATTACCGAGTTCAGTTAACATAAAGGCCCTGGGTAGTGGACTTTAATTTAAATCAGAAGTCAATTGGGTTACCTAAAGGCTCAGATGTTTACAAATGTTTGTAAATCCAATATTTAAATACCCTAAAAATTATTTTTAGGAAAAGTTCCCCAAAACTTAATTATAGTACACAGATAAGATTTTTAAGGAGAAATTTTTATCAGAAATCTCGGAGTTTAGGACCAGGAATGCAGCCCATGGGTTCTGTGTCTGTGAGAGCCAAGACGAGCTCCTGGAGGGATCCCAGAGAGGGCACTGCTCTGAGTTTTGGGGTGTGAGCGGGTTTCCTTGCTGTGTAAACCACAACTTAAGAAGCCCCGTATTTATGTACGAGTTTACTGATCTAATCAAATACAACTCAAAATAGGATTTAATTTTCACATTTAATTTGTAACACGTTTTATTATATACTGAATTATTTATTTTACTGCATAAAATTAGATATATTAACTTTGTATTATTTCTTCTCATTTTTCCATTTCCTCAACATCTATAATTAAGGTCAATGTTAAATTGTGTCCCTAATGCCAAGTACTATTCGATGATCATCTTTTTTCTTCTCAACTTTATCCTCATGTACATGCTTATTTGATTCAGTATCCGCCCCTCAGTCCCTGAGCCTGGGCTCCCAGCCTGGGGTTCTCTGTGCCTAAGTATTTTATCCCAGTATCGTTCTGCCGTTCCTTCATCCTACCCACCTGTATTCCAGGATTTGAGCAACTGCTTTCTGCTCCCATCCCTGCTCATTGGGTCTTGGGTGATGAAAGGCTTGAGGTGGCAGGAACTCTTGGCCTTGACATTAAACTGCAATCTTCAACAGAATGGGCAACAGCAATGTTACTGTGTTGTGGGAAAAGGGAGACCAGGAATGCTAAAATGGAGGTTGAGGAATAGAAGGGAGTGGGTGGGCCTAGTGAGAATAGCCTGGGGATCCCTGAGACCTTAGATTCCTTTGTAAATTATAGAAAATGCCAGTAACACCCCAGCACCAGGAAAACAAAGCTAGCAAGAGGAGACCTCTCTCAGACAGTAGTGGATGATACCGTATGTCACCCAGCTCCCTTTCCTGGATTGAATCCCTCATCCCTCCAGATGCCAGGAGTGCTAGTGGCCAACAGCCCTCAGCTGTCAACCTTCTTTAGAATTTCCAGGACTGAAGAGAGCTCTCTTGCCCTCAGTTACAGCCTCTTCTTGTAGCACCCCATGTTCAATGACTGGTCAAATATAAACACTATTCCCTTAGCACCGATAACGAACATCTCTAAAGATCCATCTCAGCTTCGGCATTCCCTGTGAGCGTCGTTGAGGCTTTCCTTGAGTCTTTGTCACAGCCCAGCGTCTCCCTCTGCCCGCGTTTCTTTCTCTTCCCTTCCGCGGGTGGTGATGCCGAGAGCACTGCCTAATAACACACTCTGTCCCGTCTCCAGCTCAGTCTGTCCCCTGGAGCCCAGCCCGCAGGGCTGAGTGTGAGTATCTGTAAAACACCGAGGTTATGGCATCAATAACACAGGTAACAGAAGAAAAAAAATAGATGAATTGGACTTTAACAAAATTAAAAGCTTTTATGAATCAAAGAGCACTATCAGCAGAGTGAAAAGCCAACCTACAAAATGGGAGAAAATAGTTGCAAATCATATATCTGATAAAGGCTTACTATCCAGAATACATGAAAAACTAACAACAAAAGACAAATTAAAAGATGGGCAACTGTCTTAACCATTTCTCTAAAGAAGATATATAGATGCTCATAAGCACATGAAAAGATACTTAACTGTCACTGATCATTAGGAAAATGCAAATGAGAATCACAGTGAGTTACCACTTCACACTCATTGAGATAGCTATTGTAAAAACAAACAAAAACCAGAAAATAACAAGCGTTGCTGAAGATGTGCAAGAATTGGAACTCTTGTGCATTGCTGGTGGGAGTGTAAAATGGTTCAGCCACTGTGGGAAAGAGTATGGAAGTTTTTCCAAAAATAATTAAAATAGAATTACCATATGAGCCAGCAATTCCACTTCTGGTATAAACTCAAAAGAATGGAAAACAGACACTCAAACAGATATTTGTACGCCCATGCTCATAGCAGACCTGCTCACACTAGTCAAAAGGTGGAAACAACCGAGAAGTATGTCAACAGGGAATGGATCAAAACGTGGTGATGTGGTTACCACATTAAAAAGGAAGGAAATTCTGACTACAACATGGATAAACCTAAAGGACATTATACTAAGTAAAATAAGCCAGTCACAGAGAGACAAATACTGTATAGTGCCACTTACCTGAGTAAGTGTCAAGTTCATGGAGACAGAAAGTAGAGTGGGGGTTGCCAGAGGCCGGAGGTGGGAGGAATGGGGAGTTAGTGTTTAATGGGTACAGAGTTCCATTTTGGGACATTGAAAAAGTTCTGGAGATGGATAGTGAGGGTGGTTGCACAATAATGTGAGTGTACTTAATGCCACTGAATTGTACACTTGAAAAGGTTAAAATGATCGAGTTTATGTTGTGTATATTTTACCACAAGAAATTAATTAGTTAAGAAAATAACGGGGCAGGATCAGATGTATTTTCAGTTTCCCTTTGTACATTAAATTACCTTCACACCCAAGTTTGGGTTGGTGTGATTGATTTCAAGGGCTAGATTATAGCAGTTCTCAATTTCAGCTGCAGACTGGAATCATTTGGGGAGTTTTTTTTTGTTTGTTTGTTTTTTTAATGATACTTTGGTTCCACCATAGTGATTTGTTCATAGTTGTTTAGAGGCCTAGGCTTTGGTAGGTTTTTAAAAGCCTTAGGTGATTCCAAAATGCAAACACAATTGCGATTTACTGGGCTCGAGGAACCCCAGCCCACACCTTCCCTACCCACGTGCTGTTGCCCCTGAGGATTTGGGCACCTGCTTATCTTTCCTAGCTAGCCTTATCATTCTGATTCGTCCCCTCCTACAGACACCCAAGCTACAGCTGAACCAAATGACTTGTCGTTTACCTCTCCTGTCAAACCCCGTCTGATTTATTTTCCTTTGCTCGTGTTTCCTCTGACAAGATTGCCCTTCCAGCCCTAGTGGACTTCTTCTCTGAGAAATGTGCCCTTGGCATCCCGTACCAGCTCCCTTCCTCTGAACTCTGGAAATGCCTCATGTGTAAGCCCCTACACTGCTGACCTGGTCACAGAGGCAGGAAATCCCACTCCCTGTTGCTGGGATCATCTTTCTTCCTGTGTTCCCAGGTGTAATGCAAGGTGCCAAGGAAGACACAAGTTAAACAAATAGGTTTCTTTGATAACAGATAATTCATTCCACACTGAAATAGCAAATTTTGTAAGTAGATGCATTCGGAAGGATTAGTATATCATTATAAATAAGGCGGTTTTCTTTTTTCTCTATTAAATTTAATTTATTGGGGTAACATTAGTTAATAAAATTATATAGATTTCAAGTATACAATTTTATAAGACATCATCTGTGTATTACATTGTGTATTAACATTCAAAGTCAAATCTCCTTCATCACTGTATCTGATCCCCTTTACCACCTCACCTTTCCTCGGATAATCATCATACCATTGTCTGTGTCTATGGTTTTGTTTGTTTGTCTTGTTTATTTATTGCTTTCAGTTTTATATCCCACATAGGAGTGAAACCATATGGTTCTTGATATTTTTCGTATGATTTATTTTGCTTACATAATATTCTCAAGATCCCTTCATGTCACAAATGGCAGTATTTCATCTTCCTTATGGCTGAGTAGTACTCCATTGCGTATATGCACCACACCTTCTTTATCCAGTCATCTTCCTGGGGACACTTTGTTTCCACTTCTTGGCCACTGTGGGTAACGCTGCAATGAACATAGGGGTGCATATATTTTTGCATATAAATATTTTCAAAAATTTTTGAGTAGATACCCAGAAGAGGGATTGCTGGTCCCTATTGTAACCTATTCTTAATTTTTCAAGGAATCTCCATACTGTTCTCCATAGTGGTTGCACCAGTTTACACGCCCACCAGCAGTGAGTGAGGGTTCTTTTTTCTCTACAACCTCTCATCCACTTCTTATTACTTGTCTTGTTGATAATAGTCATTCTGACAGGTGTGAGGTGGTATCTCGTTGTAGTTTGGATTTGCATTTCTGTAATAGCTAATGAAGTAGACCATCTCTTCATATATCTCTTGGCCATTTGTATGTCTTTTTGGGAAAAGTGCCAAGGCAGTTTTCTTTCAACATTAGTTGAGCCATTATTATATGCCTAGGATTACACTAATGTTTTACTGAGAGTTTCTTGTTGAATCTCCATGGCAACCACAGGAGGCAGGTGTTGCCATCTCTGTGTTACAAATGGGGAAACAATTTCAGACAGGTTAAGAACTTGCCCAGGACCCCTGGTAGTGTGTAGCAGACCTGAAGTTTCAGTAGGAATACAAGTGATAATTCCAGCTTCTTCCTGATTTGGGAAAATGAACAGATCAAAAATATAGGAGCTCAGTGAGAGTCTAAAATCAGCAGAGGGGCTATTACTGATAGGAAAAAGGGCTAAAAGAAGAGGTCACACACAAAAAAGACATACTGTGAAACCTTGCCTGCTTTGCTCAGCCCTCCGCTTACTTGTGAGTAGGTATTTAAACAATAAACACGAGGCTAGAAGGTGACCGCCACAAGACTTAATACACACTCCAGTTAAATTCAGCCTGGTAATATTTATCGAGGCTCTATCATGTGCCAGAAACAGTGCAAGGTGTCTGAGTTCCAAGCACAGAAGATACTAGATCTTTGCCCAATGTAGAGTTTTCACTCTAGTGGGGGCAAGAGGTGCACTATCAACAGCACACTGGCAGCTGTGCAAGTGCAGAGGGCAGGTTTTCCAGAGAAGTCAGGGAGGGTTTTACAGAGGAACTGACATTTGAACTCGGTTTTGTTGTGTGACTAGGAGATGACCACATGGAAAAAAAAAGTTCAGCAAGTGCAAAAGCATAGACTCAAAGGACTTAGTGGGTTGGGAACAAGCCAGGGAGTCAGGGTTGTGGTGGGGAATAGTGGGTTGGGAATGGGGACAGATTGTAAGGGATGGTCTGTATTATCCTAAGTAATTCTGACCTTATCCTGTGAGTTTAGAAGAGAATGACATGATTAAATGTATATTTTAGACAAAGAATTTTTCCGATAGCAACATGGAAGTTTGAACGAGAGAACGGTTAGAAATGAAAATGAGAGGTTAGGGCTTGATGACCAATTAAAAAAAGAGTGGGAAAAAGTCAAGAATCCCAGCTTTCTAGTTTAAGCAACTGACTTAATTGAATTAAAGACCAGAATATAGCAGTTTTGTCTTCAGTTTTGATTTCATGGAATGCGAAGTGCCCAAGGGACATTCAGATGGAGGCAGAATTAATATAGGTGATATGATAATATGATGCAAAATGTCAGGTTAGGGAGGCTGCAGAGTAAACACATTAGCCATATTTTAAAAAGTGGATTCCAGACTGCCAGATGACATTAAAACATACCTGGGAGGCAAGGTGGTACTGTTGACATGGGCTTTGGAGTTAGAGAAACTCAACCTTCCTGACTTGGGTACTTAGTGCTGTGTGACCTTGCCTCTCAGAATCTCACATGTAAAATTGAAACAATATTGAGCTGTTTTGCAGGGTGGTGTTCAGATTAGCAATAATGTTCGCAAACAGTGCTAGACTGACTGAGTTGGCATAGAGTCATTTTTGTTAAAGCTCATGGATGGAAAGGGTTGCGAGAGGGGACTGTGCAGTGTTCAGAAGAAAGAAAAAGAGACCAGGGAAGGGACTATTTGCCTAAAGTGCCTGGGTTAAGGCAATATGGACTTACCATCTGTAGAGAAATGGATTGTCACGATCTATAGCCTTGCTCAGGTTCCAAAAAGAGGCATCGGGGCAGGATGGACACCATGACTGCCTTTTCTATTTGATCCCCTCTAGTCATCCTCACAGGAAATCATTGTACCATTAGGATTGGTCTTCAGGGTGACCCCATCTATGCCCCCCCCCGACTTCCTGAGAAAGAAAGAAGAAAGGGAGATAAAGAGGAAGGAGGCGCCTACAGCTGGACAGAAGGCACATTGGCATCTGCTTATTCATACCTGGATTTCCTTTCAGGGTGCAGCCCGTCGTTCCATTTTATAATAGAGAAAAAATTCAAGCGAAAGTCACTAATTCCAAATTATAATTAGTTGATTAACTTACAAATAAAAATGATTAAAATGAGGTCTTTTTCTATCTTGACAAGAGGAAGGAATGAAAAGGGGAGGGGAGATGTGAACATGGGTCGTCCCTGACTTGTGGCAGCGCAGTTCCAGCCTTCAGGTGGCATTCTTCTTGTGTGTGTGACTGTGTCCCTGTTTCCCTTTTTCTGAGGACACCAGTCGTGTTGGATTGCAGACACACCCTACTTCAGTGTGACCTCATCTTAACGATCCTATTTCCAAATAAGGTCATATTCTGAGATCCTGGGTGTTGGGATTTAAATGTATGAATTTTGGCAGGTCGGGGGTGCAGGGTACAATTCAACCCACAACGATTGTTAGTACTTTCTCAGCTCCTTCCTGAGAAGCCTTCGCAGGAAGGCACTAGAGCTGTGAGTTACAGGAAGGCAGGAATTCTGGCTGTCGGAGCTAGGAGACACATTGCTACTGTTTGCTGGCTCCGTGACCGCTGCCACACATTCCTATGCCGAACGAATCATTCGTGTTCTGGCAGCGCCAGCCTCAGTCCAAGACTCATGCTGATAATCCTTCGCTTGTGCCCATCTCTAGTGAGCCTTCTTTCCTTCGCCAGCATCTTGTAGTCGGCTTTTAACCTATTTCTTTGCCCCCTTATAAATGAATAACCAAGAAACAAGAATTAGAAACCACATAAAAAGAAAGAAATGAGAAGAGCAAAAGAGAGTATTTTTAAAATAGCACTGCTTGTTAAAGATGGCAAATGTATTGCTTTCTGTGGCATACAGAGCTGAGGTTAGAAACCTTCAATAAGTAATTTTATGAGGCCCTGGGCGCTTTGGTACCACGGGAACCAGCTAGAAGTGGAGGAGCTGACTCATGCAGCCGCAGCAGGATGGCGCTCTGCAGTGGACGAGTGTGAAGGCCATCTTGCTTCTGCAAACTCTGTATCGGTGCCAGAATGGGCCACAGATCTGGCTTTTGCCAGAGACGGTTCTCCTGGGTGACTAGGGAGAGGGGAAGTGACTAGGATTGGGGGGTGGAGGAGCTTCAAGGAGGCGGGTGAGTTTGTGGAGACAACTTGCCTAAGGGACGCTGAAAATAGGTCCATGTGCCATCTTTGTCATGCTTGCTATAGGTCACATACACCTACTCTTGGAAAGCTTCCAATGCAGGCCCTGAGGCATAAAGAGCTGTGAGCACCTGGCTTGTATCAGTTGGATAATTTTATATAACTCCCACACAGCCAAGTAAATCAACACCGGATTAGAGGCCCGGCACCTCACATAAGAGACACAGAATCTAAAAGCAAGTTTGTAATAATTAAAGTTAAAATTTTTTTTTTAATTTAAATGCATCATCCATATTTATGCTATTTCTATTTGCTGATATCTAACATATTACTAATAAATCAATAGCAAGTATGAAAAAATATGGCAAATTATTTGTAGGCCAGAAAGAATATATATTTTTCTAGAACTCATCTGAAATTACAGAGGTTTCAATAGTTTTACCTGTGATATTCTTCTGGGCTTGCCACCTATCCAGGTAAAAATGAAAGTTGAGCCCAAGAGCTTCTGTTTCTTTGTCTACTTGATAACAAGTAGTAAAGCAATAGGAAACAGAATTCTCACCACTTACTTTAATCTTAAAATGGTAGGTGTTTGGCTTTATAAAAATCCAGCTTAACTTTCGTAGGTTTCTTCTCTTCCATTTCTTGATTTCTATCCTGCATTTAAAAATGGAGAAAACAATAACTTTTGTGTTAGTTAATCTTCACTAATATCGAAATAATGGAGAAAACATTCATCACAGCATGGTTTTATAAGAAATAACATCTCATTTTACAGTGCAAATTAAATCTGCTTAAAATGGCATAAACCCATGCTCACAGTCAGTGTTCAATAAATGATGGTTGAAACAAATTGTAGAAGGTGGGGACTTGGAGTGCTACTACCAAAAAAAGAAACAAAACAAAACAAAAAAAAACCCTTACCATTTGTAATGTAGTGTAGTATTTGGGGGCAGCAAAATACAAGTCAAGCTAAGATGTGGATAAGGTATGTCCTTAGGCTTCAGATTAATTCCTAGTAATTCTTAAGGTATGAGTTTGGTCATAGGTTATTCAGTAATGACACTATTGTATGCAAACTACAATTCTGCTGGTAGCAAGATATTTTAAGTCTGTGTGGCAACATGATAAGATGGATTTAGGTAACTATGCCTCAATTACATTTAGATGAAAAATAGTTGCTCTCCCAGCTAGTAGATAAGGTGGATTATTCAATTTGAGAACCACAGTAAAAAATAACTTATCCTACTAAACTGGATTTTTAGCAGTTTATCAAAGTAGTTTGCAATGTTTTGGGGAAAAAGCAAAGCATCATTTGATGCTATTCCAAGTGGAAGGCCACCAGTGCTACAAGTTATGAAAAGAATCATTGAATAGCATTCTTCAAGACAAATCTTTTTTTTTTTTAAGATTTTATTTATTTATTTATTTTTAGACAGAGGGGAAGGGAGAGAGAAAGAGAGGGAGAGAAACAACAATGTGTGGTTGCCTCTCACATGGCCCTCACTGGGGACCCGGCCTGCAACCCAGGCATGTGCCCCAACTGGGAATCGAACCAGGACCGCTTGGTTCCCAGCCCGCGCTCAATCCACTGAGCTACACCAGCCAGGCCAAGACAAATCTTTAATCCATTAAAACCTTCTGTAAAAAAGCAGTTATAAGCTACAATTTAAAATATTATTTGTAATATTAGATTGCTTGGAATAAAAATCAGTTTGCTAAAAATGCTTCTAAGCATCTTTGGATAACTTCCATTAATAGAATAACTTTGAGAATAAATATCTGAATCCTGAGAAAGCCCATTATCCTTACTCTCTCTGAGTCTTCTCTTCCTCCCTCACTAAAGGTCCACATCTCAGCCTAAAACAGTGCTTTTTCAACCAAGGAAGAGTTTTGTCCCCCAAGAGACATGACATGTGGCAATGTTTAGAAATATAGTTGGTTGTCACAGCCAGGGGGAAGGGGTGACATGGGGAGAAAAGGAAGTGCTGCTGGCATCTGGTAGGTAGAGAAAAAGGATGCTGGTAAACATCCTACAACGCACAGCACAGCCCCGCAGTGAGAATTATCTGGCCCCAAGTATCAGTAGTTCAGAGAGAAACACTGGCCTGGAGCTCTGGCTGGATAGCTCAGTTGGTTAGGGCATCTTCCACTGCGGTGATCCACTGATACGCTGACGCTGTGGGTTCACTCCCTGGTCAGGGCACATACAAGAATCAAACAATGAATGCGTAAGTAGGTGAAACAATAAATTGGTGTTTCTCTCCCTCTCCCTTCCTCTCTCTGTCTAAAATCAATTTTGGAAGGAAAGAAGGAAGGAAAGGCGGGAGGGAGGGAGTAAGGGACAGAGGAAGCCTGGCTTGGAGATGTGAATGGGCAGGTGTGCGTGTACCTGTGCAGTATTGGCACCCAAGCAGAGTATATCCATATGGAACTCTAAAAGGCCTTTGAATCCCTCAAACACTGGTAGTCTTACAGATCAGCAGTTCCAATAATGAAATTCACCATTCACACTAGATGGGAAGAAAACTCACAATGGATTATTTTTATTCTTTGCTTCACCCCAATTCCTCAAGTAAAAGTTCTAAAGGAAGCATGTGGCTGTGTCTTAGCCTGGGATTCTCCACTACTGAATGGTAGTCACTCTCCATGACTTTTTCCTTCTGTCCTGAAAGTTTTAACCATACATTTAACAGCGGCTGTATGTGACATTTTTTATTTCACCCCTTTCAGTTAGATGTGCTTTGTTCTTTGCACCCTCCAGTCCCTTGGCCAAGACAACAGGACTTGTCAGGAATGTATTTCCTTTCCAGAGAGCTGTTTTGTGGATAGTATTGGAGTCTTTATTTAGCATTCACAAGATTTAGGGGACTTCAGGATAATTTTATTTTCATATATCATTGATCACTTATGGCAAATACCTTTACTCTCTTCAAAACCATACGGCACACTTACTTCTGTTTCCCCATCCAGTCTCCTATCTCTCTGACCACAGCGTGAAATGACTGTGTTCTTTACCAGTCTTTTTTTTTTAGTTGTTGTTCAGTTACAGTTGTCCCCATTTTCCCCCATTATGCTCCCCTGCCCTACCCACTCCCCACCTCCCACATTCAGTCCTCCCCTGTGCCATTGTCTTTGTCCCTGGGTCCTTTACACGTGTTCCTTGACTTGGCCCTTCCCCTTCTTTCTCCATTATCCCCCTCCCCCTCTCCCCTAGTCACTATCAGTTTGTTCTTTATTTCCATGTCTCTGCAGTCTTTTTGAGGCAGCTCACCACCTCCTTTTATGAACTGTGACCAGCCATGGTAGATACATGTGAGGGGGGTTTTGGCTCTACTAAAACTTCAACCAGCATTCGAGGCTTTCAAAGTACAACTCATAGATACCAGATATTCCAGTCATGTTGGCAGATATCACACAAGAAATTTTAAGCAGATAAGGTACCATCTAAGCAAAACTACCTACCAACGTCCTTCAAACAAACAAAAAGGCAGAGAGAAAAAATAGCAATGCTCCATACAATTCATCTGTACAAAATAACACAATTAATATGTTTTTAAACAGTAATAATTATAGCATGCCAGAGCTGGATGGGATGTTGTGAACTGCTTAGGTGGGGTGCGTGACACACTAATGCTGGCTTCTTACTGTTTCTCTCTTACTTTATTTTGGTGATGAAGAAATGAAAGCTCCAGGAGGGGAAGTGACTTGGCCAAACTGATACAGGGGAGCCGAGCAAAGTCAGAAAAACAGTGTCTGGAAAACAGTGTCTACCTTGTTCCACATATATAAAAGGCTGAAAACACAAGACTGTGATATTTATATGCATATTTTTTCTATTTTTTCCTCTGCTTTCTTTTTCTCCCCTTCCTATTTAACCCAACTTTTCTCATTCATTTCAGACTATTTTTGAAATTAGAAAACATATTTTTAATGCGAATAATGCCTTTTAAAAAAATGTTGTAAACACCCACAAGATTTTTATGCTTAGTGACTTGATGCCAACTATATATATTCATGGGTGGATGGATATATTTGGATCTATAAATGTCATTTGTATATTCATATACATTTGTATGCCAGATTTCCAAATCCTCCCAGAAAGGCAGCACCCCTGACATTTTGATAGCATAGCCATAGCGCTACAGATCTATCAGGGGACTTTGTGTTAATACAAGTTTATGTTAAAGGTTAAAATGCATAAATGGCTTAGTTGTTTTCTTCCAGTGATACTCCCTTTTCCTAGAAAAGATAAAAGACAATAAATGCTTTTCTATGGAAAGGAAGGAAGGTTAGATCTAAAAATAGGAAGCATCTCAGGCTTCAGGAACTTTTCTAGATCATTCTTTTTTCTTTGCTTTGCAGAGATCCCCTGGTATGGGGCATAAGTTCACCTGCCTACAGATGTATATGCAAACCTTATTCTTTGTTTCCTGTAATCACTATCTGAAATATATAAGTAAAGCTACTAATTTAATTTATCTTAATGCTTGTCTTTAAACTTTAAGCATTATTTCCTGGCAAGTATACTTGGCAAGTTTTCTGTTGAAACTGTAATTATGGTATGATGTCAATTTTTAAAATCATGTGTGCATGCATATAGGAGAAAGGCTATATGAGTTTTACCAAGATGTTAACAATGGTTTTCTATCAGTGGCAGGTCTTTACTCTGTAGTCTGTATTTGTTTATAAAGCTTGCTTTGTCTTTAATATTCAGAAAAGTATTATTTAAACACAGAATGTTTATGTAAAGCCTTTTCAAATGGCACCCCTTGGGCCCTAAATCACTGAAACTTGTAGCTAGTTCTGGCCAATAAATATATACTGACTACATAGGTAAAATACTTTTACTGTTTTACAGAGATCAAGCCTGTCAGCTCACAGAGATCCGCAGACTGCCTGCTCTATGTTCATAGCTGCCAGCTCAGAGCTCTGGAGACAGTGGGGAACAGGACAAGTTCCTGTCTCCAGGAGCCTGTGTGCTATAAATGTAAATAAGTAGGAAATAGTAGATGTTATGATGCATGGCATAAAAGAGCTATTTTTGAGTAATTAACAGATAGTCACTGGGAGGATGGGGCTGCTTTAGCTAGGGTGGTCATAGAAGACCTTGCTGAAGAGGTCGCATTTGGGTTGAAGCCTGAATATTCAAAGGAGGCATCTTTGCAAGGATATGCCCTTTGGCAGAAGGAACTGCAAGAGAAACACCCGATGTGAAAATGAGCTTGGTACAGTAATTCCCCCATATTCACAGTTTCTCTTTCCACAGTTTCAATGATCTGTGGTCCAAAGTTAATAAATGAAAAATTCCAGAAATAAATAATTCATAAGTTTTAGATTGCATGCCATTTTGAGTAGTGATGAAATCTCATGAGTCTTGCTCCAACCCATCCAAGGCATGAATCCTCACCTTGTCCAGAGTAGCCTCCCCGACAGAAGCCATCTTGACTTCAGATCAGCTATGCTGGTATCACAGTGCTTGTGTCCAAGTAACCCTTATTTTACTTAATAATGGCCTCAAAGCACAAGAGTAGTTATTCCGGCCATTCGAACATGCTAAAAAAAGAATTCATAAAGTGCTTACTTTAAGTGAAAAGGTGGAAGTTATCAACTTAGTAAGTCATTGTGTAACAGGGTGCAGCCAAGGGGGGGGGCCCAAATAGGGATTTGTAATGGGGTCCAGAACTCAGTGTCCAGGAAATATTAGGAAAAAAAAAATATATATATATATATAGGATGTCCTCACCCCCACAAGTCTGAGCTGGGGAATGGGATGCACGGAGCAGGGCCATTAAGAGTTGTTTTGAATAGCAACAGTTTTGCAGATAACCTATAAAACAATCATTTAACATATCTATAACCTTTAACTGGTTTCAGAGATATGTAAACAGCTGTGGCCATGCTTTGAGCCAGGGGGATGGGAGTGACTTCAACCCATGACATAACTGGGAAGCAACTCCCCCTGTTTACAGAACCTGCGTGAGAGCCTGGAGATGATTGGCTCCGGACAGGGCCACACCTGCCCAGACTTACTATGGCAGCCCAGTAAAACTGGAAAAAAAATACAGGAATGCTGGCAGCTGTGGCCAATTGTGGGCAGAGTCGGAAAAGGTGCCGCATTGGAAGATTGGCGTTGGGACCTTGCGGCTTGGGCAGAGAAGAACCACAGACTTCTATTTCTTTTTCTGAGGTACGGTACCCCGATCTGGGCAGAGGGGGAAGGAAGGGCTGTGCATTTGTGGGTATTCTAAAGAACTTTGGCATCTCAATGAAGACATTAAGTCATTACTCTTAAGTTTGTATAACTCTAAATAAATAATCCCTTTCCTTTTCACCAATCTCTGGCATTGAGAGACGTCTTTCCCTGGTGGTGGGCAAGGCAAACCTAGTACGGGGAGGGGGACCCCCAGAGCACAAGGGTGGTCCACTCGACAATAGTGTGTCACTCCCCCCGACCCCGGGTCTGTTCTGTAACAACTGTATCATTTTATCATCTCACGTCTCCATAGAAAGGGTGAGTACTGTATAATGAGATATTTTGAGAGAGGGAAAGACCAAATTCACTTAACTTTTATTACAGCATATTGTTATATTTTTCCATTTTATTACTATTGTTTTTAATATCTTACTGTGCCTAATTTATAAATTAAATTTTATCATAGGTATTTATGTATAGAAAAAACATAGTATGAGGAGGGACCCAAAAAACCAGAATTTACTTATAAAAAAATTGTGTATTTATTCTTACATGTTTAAACTTCAGTCATCTTCAAACTACTCTCCATTTAGTACACCTATCAATGCAATACACATTTTTTCCACTGCTCAGAACAGTGTTTGAATTTGTTGATTTTGATGCCTTTTGGTGCTTCTACCATTTTTTGTTTCACCTCTTCCACATCGGCCAAATGTTTCCCTTTGAGGACTTTTTCATCTGGAGAAACAAACAAAGTCACTGGGGTGAGATCGGGTGAATAAGGAGGGTGGCGCATGGGAGTCATGCCCTTTTGGTCAAGAACTACCGACCACTCAGTGCAGTGTGGGCAGATGCACTAGTGAATCACCCATCGTGAAATGGGAAAATGCGTTGAAAGAGTCTTCAAACAAATTCACTGAAGCCGAATACAGTCTCTCACAACAACGCCAGCTGGTACACTGATACCGATGGGTTCCCAGAACATTCTCCAAGTGGGGGAAGCCTGTACTACAAGGGACCTGCACTCCAGAAGATAACTCTGGTTTTGGGGGGTCCCCCTTGTATATATGTAGATGGTTCAGTTTCAGGCATTCACTGGGGGTCTTGGAACATAACTGTACCTAAATTCAGGTACTAATTTTTTTTTAAAAGCCTATCTCAGGGGTATAAAGGGCAGCACACACACACACACACCCCAAAGTAAATTAAATAATACTAAATATTGCCATAGGTAAGAAAATCATCTTTAATATGGGGGAAACACTACCTCTCTTAAGGGGCTTTTTGAGAATTAAAAAAAGAGAATATATGTAAAGCGACTAGTAAAAAAAATTATGTTGTTGCTGTTGTTAGTTTCTCCTGTCCCTACACTCACTCAATTATTTGACTTTCAAATTCCAAATGCTCTGAAATCTGCCATGAATCCCTGAAGAATGAACAAATGATCATTACCAGAAAACTGGTAACTTGGCTTTTCTAGATCATTCAGTATAGGGACAGGAGAGAAGGGTAGGGGGACAAGAGACTTACACTTATGGAATACCTATTAAATATACAGTTTTGATTGGTTATTTTCTTTGATCCTTATAAACCAACGTGGTAATACCATCATTCCCATTCTAACAATAAAGAAACCACATTTAACAGAGGTTAAATTCCCAGTCAGTCACATAACTAAGTGGTTATTCATAGTTAGCTGAAATTTAAACCCAAGGCTATGTGATTCCAAAGCCCACTTTTCTGCCTATACCTCTGGAGAGGTCTAAGCCTCGTGGTGCAGAGAATGCTGGGTTGTATACAACACTCCCGAACACAGTAGTGAACCCCCAAACCACTTTCCCTTCTCAGTTTTCTTTTTTAATCCCAGGCAGGATTAGTCATTTCCTCCTCTTCATTTCCATTTAACATCTTGTATACATGCCCACATTAGAGTAATTGTTGATTTACAGGCCTATTCATGGTTGCCCCCACTAGACTTCCAGCTCTTCATGGGCAAACAGTAGTATCTGTGCACTCTCTGTGTCTAGAACAAGACCTGCTGATAGTGGGCACTCAGTAACTGTTTATTGAATAATCCACAAATTCCCTAACAGCAGTAATGTGTCATAGTCCAATTGCCCATAACCAATTCCAGGTCTGTCTTTGAACTTCTTCAGTCTCCAGGCCCCCAAGCCTCAGCAAGTTTCCATGAGCAGCAGCTACCGCATGTATGTGAAGACATGTGAAGCACTGTGTGTCAGAACTGTCACACACTGACTAAGATAAGCAAAGGCCTTTTGAGGTTGTGCACTATGGTAACCTCAGAAACTCTTTTTAGTAAATGAGAAAACAGCTCTTTCACTCTGCCTGAGTCTGAATGCATTCAAAGGCTCTGAAAGGCAGCACGTGTGCACACGTGCACACACACGCAGTGTGCGCTAGAATTAGCCCTGCAGTATCAGGAACCCCCTGAACTGTAATCTCCCCACATGGAGGCTGAGTCACAATAGTAAGTACAAGAGGCACTTACACCACAAAGTCTTTAAACATATTCATCGCAATCAGCGACAATATTAGATTCAATTAGGCAACCGCGATTCGAGCCACATACGATCTGTACTGTAATTAGACCCTTTGTTTCACCACTGAGGAGAGGTCATTAAGGGTCACACTCTCCTATAGGTGATCACACTCTGGACCTTAGCAGTGTGATGGCAATGGACAAAGAAAACACAGTTTCTTACCTTGTACGGCAGTACGAAGGGAACAAATAGTGCCTGAATTCTACTCATTTCCATTTTTTGTCAAAATGTCCTTAGTATAATCTTGCTGAGTCCATAGAGTAGGTAACAGAGCGATCACCATCAGCTTGACACCACGAGGCAGAAAGGTGAAAACCAAGCCTCGCTGCCGTAGAGCTCTAAGCTGTGATTGTTGTATTACAGTCCACACCGTCGTTTGGTGTGGGGATGGCATCAGGAACTGTGATGAGTCTGATATTAGCTCACATGTACTCTACATGCGAGCTAGTAAATTAAACCGCCATAGTTTCATGTATTGTGGTAGAAGAAATAAGAAAATTAAAATAAATCGATGACAAAGGATAGTTTATTACTTACAGCAATAGTTGGTGAATCAACCAGGCCGGTCTGGGGTTGCCATTAGTAAGAGAGTAAGAGCTTCATGCCTGGGAATGGTCAGAGTAGAGTCATAAATTTATTAATTAAAACACTTCCTACCCCTTGCATCCTAATAATTATCCCGGAAGCAGCTGAGAGACAATGACCCCCTTCTGGGGAGAGTTGCTTTCGTTTATCAAATTGTCTAACTGAGGTATGTGAATGAGGAGGAAGAGGGGGAGGTAGAGTTGGAGATATTATTGAGTCAGGTATGGAGGAGGCCACTTCAGTGCACAACGACACCAGATGTCCATGGACGGCAGGGAGCATGGAAGGCCCATCAAGCACCTTGATTATCAGTCTATTGTTAAGTAGCTTTTGATAAAAGGCACAGCATTGGCAGTCTGCAAGTGGTCCAGGCAGCTAAAAACTTGACATGGATTAGTTTCAAGGGCTACAGTGTTGTGGCCACAGTTGGCTGATCAGACTGGAACAAAACGCCATAACGTGAGAAGGTGCCAACAACAGTGAAGCCCCATGGATAGCCCTGGGAGGGAATCAAAGGGCAAATGTAGTCCCTGTGCCAGGAGTGGGTGCAGGCAGTGCCCCAAGAAATGTCCTCCCTCATTGAAAGACAAATGGGTCAACTTCGGGCAGGAGTCCCAGGTCTGCCAGGCAGCAGTAGCCTGTATATCAGAAACATAGAGGCCTTGACTTTGTGCCCAATCTATGATGGCAGATATGTTTCCAGGTCCAATATGGTGATAGATTCACACAGGATGATAGAAATTTTGGCAGTATAGGCTCAATCAGTAACTTGAAACCAGTCAGTCTTATCAGAGAACTGACTAGTAGCATTGGTTGTTCCAGACAGTTCTATTAGCAGCCACAATTTATTTCCACAGTTTGCAGCCCCAAACAGGCGTATCTTCAATCTGCCAGTCTTTAGTTTCTAAGTGGCAGGTCAAATAGCCGGACCTGGGGCAACAGCTCAAGAATCAGTAAAAAAATATCACCAGGTTCTTCAAGGACAGAGCTCTGAGAACAGTCTTCAGTTCTGTCCACTGACTGGAGCAACTTCATTTTTGTTTTTGTCTTCATCTTTGGAGCAACTTCATCACTGGCACTAAAGTTCAACAGCCATAGCAGCCCAGTTAATACCATCAGGTTTCAGCTTGACAGAATAATCAGGTTCAGGCATTTAGGGAAATTGCTGTGAGCTGAGGACTGTATAGAGTCAGTGCTATTGCTTCAGTTGGCATAGTGGGAGACGGATTTTTCCTAAAGGAATAGGTACCACTTTTACATGCAAAGCCTAGATGCTGCTAAGGCCAAGCTGGTAGTTTCCTGAATATATCGCTTTCATTAACAAGTGAAGCTTTTTGGGACCATCCCCTTTATTAGCCATTGAATCTGAGTTGACTCACCCCACAATAGAAATATCACGTCTGATAGTCACAGGGCTTTCATGGGTCAGGCATTCAGTGTTGATAAGAGCGCAGTAGCAAGCTAATAGCCAGTTTTCAGAAGGAGTGTTCCTGGTAGCTGCATCAGGGAAGTAATGAGTCCAAAATGCAAGGCACACCTCTGGGTGGGGGCTGCCTCCAGTCGACCAAATCACAGAGACTTGTAGCTCAGAGGAGGTCATCAGAGTCTCAGGCCCCCAAATTCAGAGAGTGTGTTGTAACTTTCTGGACATTTTCAGGGCAGCTGGTTGGTTTGGGCCCACTCAAAGGTTGCTGATTTGCACTTTAGCCCACATAAAGAGCCAAATAGAATCCTAAGTAAGGCACATACTGTCTCTGATACTCAAAGTGTCCAAGATGGGCCGCCTGTTTGGTGATAGGGGATCACAGAGACAGCAGTTCTTCCTTGACTGCCAGAGAAATTGAATGTTGTGAATCTATCCCCATAGTTTTGAAAACTTTACTTGGGCACCAGGCCCCTGAATTTTGTCAGGGTCATCAACGCCTCTGATAATAGAGGAGTGATAATTCTGCAGTCAGAGTAGTTGAACTGAGGCTTCTGACCTGCCAACTGACAGGATATTATCTATACAATTAAAGCTTTGGATTCAGAGGGCAGAGGCAGTCACTAAATGATCACACACACACACACACACACACACACACACACATATACACTGGCAACTACATTCCGTTGTTGTTCCCATTAGCACCAGCTGTGCCAGGTATTGTGACTGTAGCCTGCCGCAGATTCTGTCCCGCAAAATCCGTGGTGACCATGACCGAACGCGTGAATGAATCTCACACAGAAACATGCATGGAAGAGGAAATCCGGTGCCACGGACCCTTCCCTTATCGTGGGAGAGGGCCTCGAGCATAGCTTAGCCCGGCTTTTTATTAGAGGTTTCAGGATACATTCACATCAGAAAGGCCTTCATTAACTATGCACAGAGCTCGGATCTAAACTAGGTGGTAAAGATACATCAAAAGGGGGAAGATATGCGAGCTGATTATCCAGGAAGGTAAACATTCTGGCAGGAAAGATCCCGGGCATTCATTAGCATAAGCCCCTTGATTCCTGGGTAAGAGACTCAGCAAGGCAGTAAATTTTAAGAAATATCTTAGCCAAATTTCCCTTCAAAGAATTCTTTTCTCCACGGACATGGATCCACACATGCCGTCTTGGGAGATTTTTTCACGCAGAGACCTTGCTCATGCGTGATCCCAGAGCTACGCTTTTCCATGCGTGGGAAAAGAATCTCTACAGCAGCCGAATCCATTTTACAGACTGATGGCACACATACCACCGGTGCTTGAAGGCCTTCAGTATGTTTTCAGTGCTCTCCCGGGGTACCTAAATTTCCTGGACATCACTAAAAGTGTTTTGTCTCCCATTAGCATTCTCTATGTGCTGCTCTTCTCATTTGGGGAATCCTCTCTGGTACCTATGGGACAGGGAATTACAAGCAATTCTTATGGGCATTGAGATGTAGAAGCAACAACAACAGTATATTGAATTGGCTCACTGAGTCAGTCTATCTTCCTTCCCCCACTGTGAACCTTGCCCAAACCCCATTAGCTGAATCTTCAGGCCTTTTCCTTTCACACATCCAGGTAGGATAGTGAATTTGGCTCCCATATCCAACAGAACCATGAAAGTTTTGATTCACTCCAAGATGGTTGGGTCTCACTAAGATAAATGTGTATGGCCTTTGATCTTCCTAGGGGATAGGGAAATGTCGGCCTCCACCTCTAATTGTTTCTCCTTAATGTGGTGGAAGTTGGAGGGGGTAGAGAGCAATCATTTTCTCATTCTCATTCATCAGCAATGTAAAGCCAATCCAGAGTAGGAAGAGCCTGGACCCTAGTCAGTGTCGCATATGCAGTTTCCCATAGTTTTTCTCTTCAGAAAAACCTCCTCAGGAAGAAGGCCAGGGTCCACTGTCGTCTCCAAATGGATCCAAAGCTAGCATTATAGATTACAGGAGAGTTTGAGCTGTGAGATAGCCCAGCTGTTGCCATTCTTCCTTAATAAGCATATAATACACTCCAACCCCTCATCTCCCAAGAGACCAGCCAAAACTCTAATGACTAGTCTGCTTTTTGTCCGTAGTGGTAGCAAATTTCCTTCCTTTTATACTCACTGTGGATGTGTCTCTGTAACTTGCATGAATGAGTATGGAACTTCCTGCCCACTCGGGATGAATCTTAGCATCAGCTGTTACAATGGACGTATTTGAGGTTGACCCCTTGGTTGGTGAGGAAGTTACTTACCCAGAGACTTAGCAATAAGCAGGACCCTGGTCAGGCAACTCTCACTGAAACTACTTTCTTCCAGCTACCTTCCCAATTCCTGTTCATTAACAGGAAATAAAGTAAAAAACAAACATATAAACAAAAGTAAAACATTTAGCCCTGGCTTGGGTAGCTCAGTGGACTGAGTGCTGGCCTACAAACCAAAGAGTCGCTGGTTTGATTCCCAGTCAGGGCACCTGGCTGGGTTGTAGGCCAGGTCTCCAGTAGGGGGTACGTGAGAGGCAACCACACATTAATGTTTCTCTCCCTCTCTTTCTCCTTCCCTTCCTCTCTCTAAAAATAAATAAATACAATCTTTAACAAAATGAAACATTTATTTCCTAGTCAGCCACACAATTTAGTCAATCACTATTGATCCCCATGGACTTCCCTCAAATCCTGTTGAATGACATGTAGGGCAGTCATCCTTCCTCTTCCAGAAAGCCATGTCTTTGTCAGCATCCCCACAGCATTGCCAAAACTGTCAAGAACTGTGACGGATCTGGCATTTACCCACTTTTCAAACCAGTAAATTAGCCTGCCATAGTTTCATGGATGCTGGTAGAAAACCCTAAGCCCCTAGATCAAAGATGAAGTATATCACAGCACTCGCAACAGCCAGAGCATTGGCATTTTTACATCAGTTCCTCAAGTCCCAGCTCCTCCAGGGTGACAGGAACCCTGAGCTCAGAGAACCAGAATAATTTTATAATGGTCAATAAATACCCCCGCCATGTGCTCCAAGCAGAGCGATACTACCTGTCACTTTCAAGTATCTTGGCAGCATAAACATCCTTTTAAAGGAACTAAGGGCAAGTCATTGAGTT
This sequence comes from Micronycteris hirsuta, assembly GCA_004026765.1. Lineage (NCBI taxonomy): Eukaryota > Metazoa > Chordata > Mammalia > Chiroptera > Phyllostomidae > Micronycteris > Micronycteris hirsuta. The sequence continues at coordinate 46,330 of PVJI01007716.1, read as the reverse complement.
GCTCACGGGGCTGTGTAGAAACATAGAAGATACACGAAGAATTATATTTTATTTTTTTCATTTTTTAAAGAATTATTTCTATTAGTGTAAAGAAATATCCAGCAACAAACAACATGGGACTAGCACTCAAATTCTCAGTAACTAGGAATTAACAAGCATATAATACACCCCATACTAGGAATTCCATACTAGGAATTAAGTCTGCAGTTCATGTAGATAATAAATAGAGGTGTTGTGAACTTATGATTACATAAATACAATTTCAACCTTCCAGAAGAGGTTAAAATGAAAAATTCCCTTAAGAGGAGGAAGTACCTGAGTATTTCAGGCATGGAGGGGGCAATAGAAGTCAAAGCATGGTGAAAACAAAGTAGGTTAAATTCGAGAGTTGTTGAAAACTTTCGAAACAGGGTGATGGGTATCTGCAGCTTCCTTTTACTATTGACTCTATTTTTTGTGTGTTTAAAAAATTTTATAATTTTTTAAAATTTTAATTAAATAATTTGAATATAGAATTCTCCATTAAAGAGAAAATGCTTAGGATAAAAGCCTCTATTATTTAAGGTTGACATAACACATTTCTCCCCCAGGAAACCTCTACTATAGTAGAAAGAAGAAAAATATGTAAGCATTTTATCTATAGATATAATTGAAGTTGAAATTTTAGTTTTAGCAATACTTGATATATTTTAAATATGCAGACAAAGACGTAGGACAAAAGAAAGTTAAACAGTCAAAACTGGCTGGCTGACTAAGCGCTGTGCCCAGCCTACCAGAAGTGCTAACACGTAACCCAGGAACTGTCACTCACTACAGTTCCAGTGCTCACTGAGCAGAGCAAGGAGAATGAGAGCCTTGCAAATGTTTACGACCGAGACTGTTTCTATATAACAACAAATGAAACCAAAACAAAAGTGACTTTGGAGAAATCTAGTCACTCCTTCTTTCATTGAGTATACAAGTGTCAGACACTGCTAGGTGAGTGTATCTAAAAAGAGAATAGGCTTAAAGATTTTTTTAAAAAAGAAGAGGGGAATAAACTCATGGTCTTCCATAGTTTTTAAAAGGTAGAATTATTTAAGGGTTTGTTATTCTTATATTACTGCTGTGGTTCTTGTATGATTTAGGATTAAGACATATTTTTGAAAAGGAAATACAGAATGAAATCTAGAAGGTGACAGGTACAGGTGATACAGTTCATAGCTCATGTAGATAAAATGAAGAAAGACCTCAACAAGCTTACAAAAGTATCCAAAAACTCTCAGCATAGGCAACAAGCTGACAGTTTGTGTCTAGGGCAAATAAAGTTGAACTGTGATTATAAGATGGTGATCTCTGAATGATCCATTTGAACCCCTGGAAGTGGAATCCATTATTGACTTGTTCCTCTGGCCTATGTCTTGTAGCTGCTCCAAAGCCCCACCGCCTGCTGAGCGTCTCTGGATGCAGAGGGTCCTAAGGAGAGGGCAGAAAGTGTCTGGGCTGTCAGCCTGAGACCTCAAGAAGGGCAAAGAAGGGTCAGCAGGCTCTAGATTAGGAATAAAAAGGAAGGCTAAGATAGATCCCTAGAAAGGTGGTACCTGAGAGAGAATATTATCAAAATCAGTAAAATCTTTGAAGGACCTGTGTGATGAGACCCAGGACTGCTATATACCATTGTACCGTTGTACCCTGCAAGGGCCCCTGGGCAATGGCATGGTGAGGAGGAGCGGGGAAAGGTGGGGGCCGTGCTGGACTAAAATCTAGCTGTGCTCTGTTCCCTGAGTCGTGCGTCTGGCACAAGGATGCATCTGCCCAAAAGAGGGAGGAGCACCCATTCCTAAATTGAGCCCCCAAAGGGGTGCTTTCTTACCTACAGAAAGCCCTGGAGTGAGAACATCCTCAAATCCTGGAATGTAAAATTTCAAGGGCACCCATTGAAATTCTCTGAAAGTGGTTTAAAGATAAATAAAAGATGGCATTACTTTATACAGTGGGTAGTAAACATATGGAACTCATTATCCTCAAGATGTTGCGTAGTCCACAAATATAAATAGGGTAAAGAAAGACTTAGATAAATTCATGCTTGTTAGATTCATATGAGCTGCTAGAGCATTGTTAGAAACACACAGGGAATGTCTCCAAATGCTTTCAGGGAAAATACCATGTTTCTCTTCAAAATGTCCTGTAGTGCAAGTGCCATCAATTGAACAGGCCAATCTCTGTCTATCCAGATTTCTTGGGGAAATCTACATCCACAATACCACAGTTTTCCAAATAACTGAGGGTTAAACTATATCACAAGTATTTTCGTTACATTAACCAATTACATAAAAATCTTTCTCTTTGGTGATATGAACTTTTATGTGATTTTAAACTGAATTTCCCAAATTTTGAAAACTTGGGGTTGTCACAACGAACACACATTATTGTCCTGGGCTGTAAGAGAGTGATGCCCTAGGACCCTGGGCATCAGCTGAGATGTGTGGTACTATTTGACTGTAACCTGGTCCCAGAGAGCTGTGTTGGTTTGTCCTTTTCATTGCTTTTAGTATTTGTGCTTACTTCAAATAAAACTTTTGATCTTCTACCCTGTTCTTCAGGTTTGTTTTCACTACTGTGAGTGGGCTTGCAGAATAAAACCCTTTTACTCCTAATACGTTGCTCCCACCTCTGACTTCAGAGGAAAGCACCCTACTGACTGACTCTCTTCTGTGTCATGTTATCTCAGCTGTGAAATAGACCTTCTCTTTATTCACGACAGCCCCCTGAAACCAGGCCACACTTTTACAAGCTTAACCAAAGACTGGATAAAAACAGAAAAAAGTACATTGTAGTGCTGCTGCTGGCTTTGGCTCCCAGATGAGCTTACCTCTGAACCCAGGGAAGCTCAGACCCATTCCGAGGCCTCCACAAGAATATGCCTATTTAGTTTCCACCCCTGTCCACCCCAGTCTATCCACAGGAGCAGACCAAAAGTATCCAGAACTCCAAGCACAAGTCCATGGTCAGGCTCCAGAGAGGGGAGGGAGACATTTCCTCCCTCCAATCCAAGGCTCCCTTCTCCAGTAATCATTTATTGGTACCAATGTCTTACTACTTTTTTTAAGATGACGGACCAGCAGAATCATGAATTGGTCACATGGTTCCCAATAGGATAATGCATCAAAACATAACAGTCCAACAGCAATAGATTCTAGATTATTCTACTTTATATAGCCCACAGGTATTGACAGTGCACGCCTGGTTAGTCCCTACAAGCCTAGCTCTGTTCATGTGGTCTGTCTGCTGGTGTGATAAGCAAATCTTGCCCTCTCGTTTTTCATGCAATGTCCAGGTTTTGCTTCTAAACAGGAATGCACACAAATATACAAGTGAATAAGTGATACTTTTCAGGCACAATGAAATCTAAATTCACTCCTAGAAGAAAATAATATTTATCTAAGGGAAATACGAAGTGCAGAGATGTAATTCTGCAGATTACAAAACAAGGCATTTGTTGTTGAGTTATAATACAGAGATGTTTATCAACTTAGAGTCACCCAAACTGAAAATCACCAGTTCAGAACAAGGCCTTTGCTTATGTTTAAACACCTAAATGACTCATTCTGATGATTTTCCCAAAATAAAAGAACAATCTGCTATGAAGATGAACTCTAGCTGCCATCTCTAGGGAGGGAAAAAAACTGCCTATAGCTTTTAAATCTCTGTCATTTTCTCTCTCCCTTTGCCCATTAAGTTTTCCAAAATCTTTAAGGCTAAATTTCAGTCCAAGCTCCCCTTTTGGAGAATATATTTAATAGATTCCAAAACTTTTTAGATTTCAACATCTCTGAAATCAGGATACATCTTAGAATCTATGGCTTTTCACAGTCATGCTCAAGCAAGCAGTATTCACGACATAGCTGCCTGTATCTCTGAGAAATTAGTCCATTCAAAAACAAGCTTGCTGCCCTCTTTGTGTGACTTCAGCAAGCTGGTCCTGGAGCACGTGAGCGCAAAATGGTGAGGCAAAAGTGCAAGGTGGGGGGAGTGCAGGGCAGGAGGAGTACCTAGGCCAAGAAAGTTATGCATACATTAGGGAAGCTCTGAGAGAATAGCCGTAGATCAGTATCAGGTCTACAGTGAATCATTCAAGCAGCACGACATAACTAGGCGAGACTTGCTGAGACTTACTGATATAAAAGCTTGAGCGAATGGGCATTGCCCAGGTTAACCTCTGGCAGCACATCTTACAACAGGTGCTCCAGCTGAAGGTGTTAGAAGTCAGACACCTATAGTTACACAGACCTCAACTGAGGGCTCTCCCTAATAACGGTGAGCCTTCCAAGCTGCTGTCCTGCCAGTTGATACAAACGTGACCTGCTCCTCACAGAAAGACTAATTCATGGCCCTGACAGAAGGTACTCTTGGAACACTGACAGGTTAACCAGATTAACTGGACGGAAACAAAAAACCACCCCTTCCATCAAGATTATAGGCTTTGGAAAATCTCAGTTTGCTGTGGATTGTAAAATGAGGTGCATAATATGCAGTGCCAAAAAAAAGCTTGCTGAAAATAGAGTGACTTGGTTGTTCCCATCAGGGCCTGACTGGGTGACTGCACAGCTCCAGACAATAAATCAGTAGAGGATATTTGAAGTAGGAGTATAAACCTGTTGTCTGAACACCTTCCATGAACACCGTCTGGTGGGATCCATAAAGCTGCAGAATTAAAATTTGCACATTGGATGCCGGTCGTTTGGAACAAAGCCTTATAGACAATAATGGAATACTCTTACCCATGTTTTTGATCGCAGCGTGTGTAGACAACCACAGAGGCCAGTGACTCTGAATATGAAGGTAATTTAGAAGATCCAGCCTCTAGATGTGCAGAAGTTTTAGAGAATACGCTAACCAATTTGTTTTGATTCATTTACTCTCTTTGGTGTGTGCAAAAGAGTGATAAATGATATTTTAAAAATCTGTGTCTAAGTACCTCATTCTATGTTACAAGAAAGCCTTAAGTCACAGTTTAATGGATAGTGGGTTTATTTCTTTCCTTCTATAAGATAATAGTGTGGAACAGTGGTGCTCACCACCATGTGACTGGTTCTGGCCAGAGGGGTGTGGGTGGAAAGTCACTTGTATCATACCTGGATCAAAGCATAGGAAAGCTAGGTGTTGACCTCCAGATACTTTCCTCTCACCATAGTAAACCCTGAAGCCTCTTATAGAGATGATAGAGCCTTCATCAGCATATGGCTCCTGAGTAATTAAGTAGCACCAGAGGTCCCATGTGACCCTCATTGTAGCATGAAATAAACTTCTGTTGAGTAAGCCACTGTTTAGAGGTTGTTTTTACTGGGACACAAGTCTAGCATATTCCTTTTTATAAGTAATTTTTTTCCTTTTTTTAATCATTTGTTATTGTTATTCTATTACATTGTTCCAATTTTTGCCCCTTGGCCCTCCTCCGCCCATTCTGTCCCCTACTCTCACAGCCAGTTCCCACACTGTTGCCTATGTCTGTGGGTCTTTCATACATGTTCCTTGACTAGTCCCTTCCCCTTCTTTCCACCCTTATCCCCATTCCGCCCTCTGATCACTTTCAGTCTGCTCCATGTTTCCATGCCTGTGGTTCTCTTTTGTTTGTTAGTTTATTTTGTTCATTAGATTCCTCTTATAGATGAAATCATACTGTATTTGTCTTTCACCACCTGGCTCATTTCACTTAGCATAATATTCTTCAATTCCATCTATGCTGTCACCAAAAGTAGGAGTTCCTTCTTTCTTTCTGCTGCATAGTATTCCATTGTGTAAATGTACCACAGCTTTTTGATCCACTCATTTACAGATGGGCACTTAGGTTGCTTCCAGCACTTGGCTACTATAAATAGTGCTACTATGAACAAAGGGACACATAAGTTCTTTTGAATTGGTTATTCGGGGTTTTTAGGGTATATTCACAGCAGTGGAATTGCTGAGTCAAAAGGCAGTTCCATTTTTAGTCTTTTGAGGAAATTCCATACTGTTTTGACTGTGGCTGCACCAGTCTGCATTCCCACCAACAGTGCAGTAGGATTCCCTTTTCTTCGTATCCTTGCCAGCATTTGTTATGTTGATTTATTAATGATGGCCAGTCTGACAGGTATGAGATGATATCTCATTGTGGTTTTAATTTTGCATCTATCTGATGGCTAGTGATGCTGAACATCTTTTCATATGTCTCTGGGCCCTCTCTATGTCCTCCTTGGAGAAGTATCTGTTCAGGTCCTTTGCCCATTTCTTAATTGGATTGTTTGTCATATAAACAATCCAATTAAGAAATTGGATTGAGTCATATAAGTTCTGTTTTTGAGTCATATAAGTTCTTTATATATTTTGGAGATCAAACCCTTGTCTAATGTATCATTGGCAAATATGTTCTTCCATAAGGTTGGTTCCCTTTTCAGTTTGATGACAGTTTCCTTAGCCATGCGGAAGCCTTTTAGTTTGATATAGTCCCATTTGTTTATTTTTTCCCTTTATTTCCCTTGCCCTAGGAGATATATTGGCAAAAATATTGCTATGTGGTATATCTGAAATTTTCTCGCTTATGTTTTCCTCCAGGACTTTTTTGGTGTCACGACTTATATTTAAGTCTTGTATCCATTTTGAGTTTCTTCTGGTGTATTGTGTAAGTTGGTGGTTTAGTTTCATTTTTTTTTTTTTGCATGTAACAGTCCAGTTCTCCCAACACAATGGAGTGAAGAGGCTATTTTTACTCCATTGTATGCTCATGCCCTCTTTGTCAAACATCAATTGACCATAGAGACTTGGGTTTATTTCTGGGCTCTCTATTCTGTTCCATTGACCTTTGTGTCTGTTCTTATGCTGGTACCAGACTGTTTTGATTACAGTGGCCTTGTAGTATAGTTTGAGATTGTGTATTGTGATCTCTCCTACTTTGTTCTTCTTTCTCAAGGTTGCTGTGGCTATTCAAGGTCTTTTTTGGTTTCATATAAGTTTTTGAAATATATATTGTAGATCTGTGAAATATGTCATTGGTATTTTAATGGGAATTGCATTGAATCTGTAGATTGCTTTGGGTAGTATGGACATTTTAATGATGTTAATTCCTCCATTCCATGAACATGTTATATGCTGCTTCCATTTGTGTCTTCCTTAATTTCTTTCTTCAGTGTTCTATAGTTTTCTGAGTACAGGTCTTTTACCTCCTTTGTTAAATTTATTCCTAGGTACTTTATTTTTCTTGTTGCTATAGTAAATGGAATTTTTTTCCTAGTTTCTCTTCCTGATATTTCATTGTTGGTGTACAAAAATGCCATCAATTTCTGAATATTGACTTTGTATCCTGCTATTTTGCCAAATTCACTTATTAGGTCGAGTAGTTTTTTGGTGGAGACAATAGGGTTTTCTATGTACACTGTCATGTCATCTGAGAATAATGACAGTTTTACTTCCTCCTTTCCAGTTTGTATGCCTTTGATTTCTTTTTCTTGTCTGATCACTGTGGCTGGAACTTCCAATACTATGTTGAATAAGAGTGGTGAAAGCAGACATCTTTATCTTGTTCCTGATCTTAAGGGGAAAACTTTTATTTTTTCATTTTTTTATTGTATTTTTTTTTACATTACCTTTTGTTTTTTTTAAAGGGAGTGCGAGGTGGGAGGATTGTCATTTTATTTATTTATTATTTTATTTATTTATTTTTTAAAGATTTTATTTATTTTTAGAGAGAGGGGAAGGAAAGGAGAAAGAGAGGGAGAAAAACATCAATGTGGGGTTGCCTCTTGCGAGCCCCCTACTAGAGACCTGACCTGCAACCCAGGCACATGCCCTGACTAGGAATCCAACCGATGACCCTTTGATTCGCAGCCTGCGCTCAATCCACTGCGCTATACCAGCCAGAATTACATTACCCTTATACTCCCCTCCCTTCAGCAATCACCACACTGTTGTCCATGTCCATGAGTCCTTTTTCCTTTTTGCTCAATCTCTCCACCCCCTAATTTCCCCCCACCCACCACTAGCTGTCATCCTGCTCTCCACCTATGACTTTGTAGGAGAAAGCTTTTAGTTTTTGCCCATTGAGTATAGTGCTGGCTGTAGGTTTCCTATATATGGCCTTTATTATGTTGAGGTGTGGCCCCTTTGTTCCCACTTTGCTGAGTGTTTTGATCATAAATGGGTGCTGGATTTTATCAAGTACTTTTTTAGCATCTGTTGATCGTTTAATTTTTGTACTTCATCTTGTTTATGTAGTTTTTTACATTTATTGACCAGTGAATATTGTACTATCCTTTTATCCCTGGGATAAATCCCACTTAATCATGGTATATGATCTTTGTAATGTATTTCTGAATCTGGATTGCCGATATTTTGTTGAGGATTTTAGAATCTATGTTCATCTGAGATATTGGCTAACGTATTCTTACTATAACACTATAATCCATCCAACAACCAATGACATCTTACGTTTGATGAAATACAGTATAGAAATACTCTGTGGTATGCTGGTAAGCTTTCATGGGAAAGGGAGAAGACCCTGATTTCTAGCATTTGCCTATTTTTGTGGTGTAAATACTCCCATCATGGGCGCTTTCAAGTTATCAATGTGACATCAACCAGCTTGCTAAATTCCTGAATTTTAACTATTGGCTCTTGGGAATCAATACAAGCAGGCTCCAGCAAACCATTAGACACGTGCCACAAACATCCCCCAGTTAACGTTTTTTTTGTACAACATTTCTCAGTTTTTGATACCCAACTTCTTAGAACACATGTATTTCTTGATATATCATTTTTGGCTAATGTTTTTTATAAGAAAAACATATATTTACATTTTCAAAACTCAGTAGAAAAAAATTTTAAAGCACTATGTAGGAAAATAAATTTCATTGGTAGAAAGTCAGAATCATGTGCACACACTTTAAAACGCTGACATTGTCAACAAAGGTAACTTTCTCCATCACTGGTGCTAAGAGAGACATCACAGCATAAAAAGCAGCTGTTAAGAACTGTGTCAATTCTTAACTCTGCAAACATTGGTTAGTCATTTTACATCATAACGTGTAGCTTGTAACTTACATGTATACATCTTTCTATGTTTTTGTTAAGAAGTTTTTGGTGGTTTAGGGCTGATGTGTAACATGTTATAAATTTTCCCATTTAAAATAAAGGAAAAGCATCCAGTCAGCTTTTTTTATGTGTGCAGAATCTGATTTTCAATAATGCATTACTGACATTAAGTGGGAGATGTCAATTATACAACTGCTGAAACCTTTATTTCATATGAGCTTTAGCATATAAATTTAGTGACATCCATGTTACCTACTCAGGGAGCTTTTTGTATAATTTTTGGCTTTTAGTTGTGTTTCAGGTGGACAAAACAGCTGGAGAGCTAAGTTGTGGATGGTTAGAGCAAATAATTCTTACATTTCTATTATGCTTTAAAATGTATGGTACATCATTTGTTACTGTCTATTTTAAGGTAGGAGACAGAGTGGAATCCGATTATTTCTGATTCATTGATGTAAAATAAATAACCATTCAGAGAATAGTTAACAACCTTAGCTAATTTATATCCTCGAATGTCTTTCCTTTGGACCAACACTTTCATCCTGTACCCTCTCAATCCTGATGAATTAGAATGAGTCTGAAACCCTTCTTAGGACTCTTCCCCACACCGCCACTTCTTCCTCCTCTTATTATGGGTAAGGTCGGTCTGTGGACGAAGCAAAAGGCACTTTAAGCAAGCCTTCCTATCAAAGTATACTTTTATACCTGTCGTAGGTCTGACATGTTGCTGATAGAGCTTTATCCTTTTGTGTCTTGAAAGTCTGGAGTCTTAAAGAGTTCCCTGGGAAAAATCACATCTTAAATTCTTTGCTATCTGATTCCTTAGAGACATTAAGACAATTAGTTGAGGTCAAAGTCCTGAGAGAAAAGATCAAAGTTTCCTCCTAGGGTAAGGTTTGTTCTAGGAAGTGAGAGACAAGGTGAGAGGGGACTAAAACAAACTTCATCTACTTGACAGTGTGGTCTGGAATCCCCAAGAAGTCCCTGACATTTACCCTGATGGATCGTGTTATCATCACCCTAAGGAGACTCCAATCCAGCCCACACAGATTTCGTATTCACTCATATACACCAATGAAAAGAGCCAAATTGTTTTTTAGATGGCATCTGAAAGCTCCTCTCCTTTTATGCTACTAATTACCATATGTGATTCCATAAGTCGCATAGTATTGAATCTTATCCCCAGTGTGAGCCCTTGCCCAGGCAAATAGGTGAGTACCTAGATTTCCTAACTGCTTTCATCTACAGCCTTACTGCTTTGAGTGGCCTGTGGACAAGCATCATCAGCTTCTCTAGAAATATGGAATCTTAGACTTCACCCCAGACCTGCTAAATCAGATTCTGCATTTTAATAGGTCCCCTGATGATTAAAATGCACATTAATGTGTGAGGAGACTCATCAACAGTACTTGCAAAGCTAAGCTCTGAGGACAGCTGTACCATTTCTCAAACAAGCATCTGGTATATAGCTGAACTTGGTGGTCTATAAATATCTGGAAGTTTTATCACTGAAGAGAAAACTTGTGGGATTCTTTAATCACTACACAAAGTTGGAATGGATTGCTTATAGAAATAGAGGCTATTCAGGAATGACTGATGAGTTCTAGCCTGTTTTTATTGAATCCTTCTCCCTGGTACATAGTATAGCTGCCTTTCTAAGTTGAGTTTGTTTCAGGGTTCCTGTGGAATATTTGAGCCTCAAGTTCTCTCTGCATTTATGTGCTATACCTACAGCCTGTCCAATAACAGCACTAATTACACTAGACATTCTTTGTTAGTTGATCATTTAACACCTTGATTATTCCATGTTTAAGGTAGTACTTTAATATTTGAAATCATTCTGTATTGCTTAAAGCATTGTATCATCCTAGGATCATAACATTTCAGAGTTTTTGCATAATTCTTCAGGGCATTTAAAGTACACCTCTTATTTGCTGCTGGAATTCCACCTAAACATCCAACGACTGGACATCTTCCTTCTGTTAGAATACTTCTAAAGACATGACACATACTTCCTCTTACATCGATCTCTTCTAGTTTTCAACAGTTCTCATTTGTAGAAGTTCTTTCTCATACTGGTTTAACATTTATCACCCATTGGTCTTTATAATTATTCATTACAAAATTATTAATTCTTATACCATATTTCCCTTAGCTAGCTAGTATATTCTTTTTTGTTACTAGGAAAATTGGGAACCAAGACATAGAAATATTATGGTAGAGTTCCGAGGCCATCAAAAAGCACATGAAGAAACCAAGAGTAGGAAGTATTTCTTTCTCCGTAATTTACAGTTCTGTTCACTAGACTGTCTGCCAAGAAATGCTTCTCTGTGACCAGTGTTGTGATAATATACAAGCAAAAACATCAGTTCCTGGGAAAGATCATGGATGAGGGTGTGGTAAAAATCCAGAAATTGTGTCCCTCCCTTCATGGGTCAAACATCTGGCAAACATCCTGGAGTAGGATCTACGGCCAGAATCCACCATGGGGAGCTGAAACGTTCCCACAAGGGAGATTTGATTCTCCGGCAGCTGACAATTTTCCTTTGTGAAAAGGGTGTTCCTGGCACTCCATGAAATTCCTCCCTCCCTGTGCACTCTTTTTTCTCTCCACCCCCGCACTCCACACCCTGCCGCACACACCCTCCCACTCCTACATCAATAAAACCCCTCCCTAATGTACATTCTGCACACACATACATGCCCCCACAACTTCCTCTGCAAACACACCCACATAGCTCTCGGATGCACACCAAGGCAGCACAAGGCTTTCTGTCTCCTGCCTTCATCCTCTCCTCCACTCGGCCTTCTCCTGTGACCGTAAAAGCGTATCTACTACCCCTACTTCCGCTTCTCATTATCTCCCTCTTACTCACCTCATCCCAGCCCTCCCCACTTCGCCCCCTGGCCCTGGGAATGCTGGCACTGTAGCCCTGTTCTGCGCATTTGTAATCTGGAGCCGTCACAAGCGGGAAAGGAGTCAGCCTGCATGTGCCTGCCTGTTCCTCACCCGCAGCGAGGCTAAAACGGAAGATGGAAAGAAGCTGGCAGTAAGGCCTATTTCTGGAAACTATAAAAGCTCTTGCCCTCCCCTCTTTAAATTCCTGGAGGAACCAATGTAGGCCCCACACTAGCCGACATCAGTCCTGCTTCCCTCTGACTCTGTTGTAGATCTCCCCCTCCTTTCTTCAGATGCCCTGACAGTGGGGTGCCTGTGGTGGCATCCCTCACATCCTTCCCATTGGGACAAGTGACTCATGGCTAGGAGATCCCACAGAGGACACAAAGGATAATGAAAGAGGAGAGTAAGATTGATTGTGTTTAACCAGAACCTTAGATAATTTAAATATTTGCTAATCCCCTTGGAATCTATGTACAGACATAACCTTGAAAAAAATGCCGAATCAATGAAATACAGAAGATAACCAGTTTATAGTGTTTCCATGCTCCGTGATAGCACCAATAGCTTCACGAGCATTTAAAAGTGGTCTTCTTGGGCAAATGATCTGCCACAGTTGCCTGGGTTTCTTATTTTTCCTTGGTGAGGCAGATGGTAGTTCAGCTAAATAAATATTAAGAACAATGGGGAGTCCTTTTTCCTTTCTGCACTAAAAACACATGAATTTTTATTAACAGCTGCTGTTTGCATGAACTAAATATTAAGCATAACCTACCACATTGCGTTGAATCTTAAACAAGTAAGACAGATACTGTTTTTCTTCCCTGAAAATTGACCATCGAAAAAAGATGATTTCAACGGGACAAAAAAGAATATGTGAATAAATAGCCAGAAACAGCTTTGATCACTTCCTTTTCACATTAAAAAGAAAAAAAGAATAGTGATTCCCTGCTTTCCAAGGAATCAAGTCCTAGTACATAAATTTGGCATTTAAGAACCTACTAATTTGAGTCCTATACTCCTTTTCAATTCTGCCTTCCGTTTGCCCACCAAGGTAGTAGCCTATGCACTGGACTCATTGGTTCCCAAACACAGTCCGAGCTTTGCCACAGAATCTCAAGGCTAGGAATCCTGTCATCTCTTTATGGTATTTCTCACAGTTCCTAGCCCAGCGATTTATGCATAATTTTGTAGTTGCTGAAGAAACATTTGCTGAAGATAAGCTTCATGAGAACAGGGCAGTTATAATTAGGGCAGAATTAGAATTTGCAAAGCACAATGAATAAAGTTTAAAGGGCATGTCATGTCCACTACCTGGAAAGTGCCTATTTTTTTCTAAAGCCATTACCTTTAAGCATTCTTGCTTATCAGCACTGTTTCTCTGTTGCCATAACCGCCCAACAATGTTAATATACATTACGGCTCTAGGATGTGCTTATTCAACCTCACATGTCCAGGCTTCACATCTCTTTGGACTGGGCTTTGCCAGAGACTTAACAGGTTGCTGTCACCACCTGTATCCAAAACACACGGAAAACGAGTCAGCACAGCACAAGTGGAGACTAGAACCAGACCCCCGCATAAATTAGTTAATTCACCCTCATCAGTATGTTGTAGAAATGTAGTCTTCAGGGGTGTATTAGCATTCACATGTTTCATTAATTCTTTCCTCATAGGGAACAGTTCTCTCCCATAGTTCCCATCCTCTTAATGCTTAGCTGCATTTGGTTGCTTCCTGTTTTATTTAACGTCAGTAAAATTTGTTAACATCCAGACTACCTTCCATCAACAAGCCTTGGAAGTCCGGGCTAGTTCTAGAAATCATTATTTCCAGCAATGTGATTCAGATCATTTGAGTTCCATGGTAACAAATACAACCTGATGAAACGAATTGTCGGTAGTTTTTCATGGCAATGAGCATTATAAAAAAAAAATCAGAAACTCTTCACAGTAATTGTGACTATAGGTCACTAAAATTCACAGATGATCATTAATGCTCTTTCTGACCATTAATTTCAATTTCCGCCTTTCTCTTAACCAACACATTTTTTAAATTACTTTATTGTTGTTCAGTTACAGTTGTCTGCATCCTCTCCCCTCCCCCACCCCCTCCAAACCCACCTCCCTCCCCTGCTTCCACCCTCCCCCTTGGTTCTGTCCATGTGTCCCCTATAGTGGTTCCTGATTAACCAACACGTTTTGAAAACCAGATTCATATAAGAGAGCAATTTAATTTAATCTCGTCTGTTTGACTACTTTATACAATGAGTTAGAGGTACTAAGAAGTTGTGAAATGGCTTACAAGAGAACAATGAAAGAAGAAAAGATTTTGAATGCATCTCAGACTGCATGATCAGGTCATGAACAGATGAGAGTTCAAAAAAGTTAAAGTGGTTTTTTTAACCTTTGTTATTACACTGCAAAGTAATTCTGAGTTTAGTAAAGTAAAAATTTGTATAGAAAAAAGTTATTTTATTAAATCAGGTACTTCCAAATTTGAGCTTTGAATTAAAAATAATTGAACAGAGTTTACAGGGTTGGGAGTGGGGCTGGACTGGGAGAGAGCAAGAGCAATCTGTTTAGGATGGTGGGAAACTGACGTTCTGGGAGATGCGGTGAAAGAGGCAGAGTCCGAAAAGTAAATGGGGAGTTGCCTAGGGCTGCGGTGGGGTAGGGAAGGGGAGGGAAAGGTTGGGGTGACAGCTAAGGGGTATGGAATTTTGTTTTTTAAGGCAGTGAAAATATTCTAAAATTGATTAGGGTGATGGGTGCACAACCCTGAATATACTAAAAGCTGTTGAATTGTATGGTATGTGAATTATATCTTTTTTTTTTAAGATTTTATTTATTTATTTTCAGAGAGAGGAGAAGGGAGGGAGAAAGAGCAATGTATGGTTGCCTCCCATATGGCCCTCATTGAGGACCTGGCCTGCAACCCAGGCATGTGCCCCGACTGGGAATCGAACCTGGACCCTCTGGTTCCCAGCCCGCGCTCAATCCACTGAGCTACACCAGCCGGGCTGGTATGTGAATTATATCTTAATAAAAACTGTTAAAAGAAAGAGAGAGACAGTAAAGATGAGCTTGAGAATTTATTTAATCTCATCTAACGCATTCTATTCTGACTCATTCCACTCCAATTTTGAAACCGTTTTTTTTTTTTTCCATAAGCATATAAATCTTAATTGCTCTCAGGTATATTCAAGCCAAGAAAAATGTGAAAGCTACTTGAGTTCATGAGGCTGCTTCTGGGGGAACTAGCAGGAGCTTGAGTGGCAAGCCTCTGTACCTTTGACCCATTTTCTGTTTATCTTGCAACAAGTTTAAGAAAATAAAGGTTTTGTTGCAGGAATAAATGTGAAGTTCATAAAGACATTCCTGGCATATACAGGGCACTGAATGAATCATAATAATTATAATCATAAAAGGCATATGTTGAGGCTCTACCATTGGTCCAATATCTGAAGCTTATTATTTTATTAATCCTGAGAATACCTGCAGCTGTCAGGGTAAGCTAGATTATGTTGAGTTAACAAATAATACTGAAGTCTCAGTGGCTTAAAAAAAACTACCCAAAGATTTATTTTTTTTCTCAATTGACATGCTCATCATTTGTGGCTTGGGGCTCCACTCTGTGCCATCCTTATTGTAGGACTCATTTAAAGAGCTGTTATGACTTGAAATATTTCGTTCACATGGCAAAGGAAAAAAAGGATATGACAAATCACACACAGATTTTTTTTAATATGTACCTGGAGATGACACGTTGCTTTGCTCCCATTTCACTGGCTAAAGCAAGTCACATGGCCATACCTATCTTCAAGGTGCAGGGAATTAAATTTTTTAACGTGTGCATAGAAGATGATAAAAGGAAATATTTGCCTGCAAGGTTAATAATTACTGAACAACTTCATGAGGGAAATACTTTATTCTTAATTTTAAAATAAGACATCTGAGGCATGGGGAGAGTAGGTACCTGCCTCTGAAACAGCTAGGAAATGGCAAAATAAGAGATTCAAACCCAAGTCTTGTGTTGTCTCCTATCATTACAGCGAGACCCTGAAAACAAACTATTCTACCCACAAGGATGTGTGGATATGTCTAACTGTCCACATTCATAGAAAAAAATGTGCATGTTTTCTTTGGGAACAAATTGGTACTGCCTTCTCAGAAACCAATTTGGAATAAAAACATTAAGAATCATACACTGTTCACATACCCTTTGACCTAAGAATTCTAGTTCTGGGAATTTATCCTAAGAGAATCATCCCAAGAAGATGGAAAAAACTGTACTCATGAAAAGATCTATTGTAACATTGTTTATAATAGTGTAGAACTGGAAAGAATCTACATTTTTGACAATAGGAAGAGTTAAAGAATTTATTGATTATATACTCAGTGAGTTCTTATAAAGCATAATTATAAAACTTTATCATTATGAAGACTATGTAGTAACATGAAAAAAAAACTTTTGATATAATGTTAAGTAAAAAAGCTAAATAAATTTTTTTACTATATTGCAGCTATGTGATACATTTGTGTAACAAAGACTGCTAGCGCACTCCATATTTGTTCTCCCCTTTTCCTTTTTGTAACAGAAACCACATCCAGTTTAAGCTGCACAGGAACACCCAGTTATGGACCACATTTCCCAACCTCCCTTGAATCCAGGTATTGCCATATGACCAGTTCTCACCAGTAGAATATGAGCATAAGGAGTGTGTGCAACTTCCCAGTTTTGTACAGAAAAGTGATGAGGCACAGGCTCTTCACACCTTATTTCCCCTTTCTCTCTAAAAAGGAAATGACAGCAACCGAAGCAGTTGCCTCAGGTCCAAAGGTGAAAGCTACCTATAAATGGAAATATGGTATTTTTTCCTAAGACTACCTTAATACAATTTTTATTATTAAAATGGTGAGAAAGTGTTTTAGCTATAGTTTTAGCGCAAGTAATCATCAAAATTTCACTTGACTATTACTTTTCTTAAAGGGAAATAGATCCTCATATTTGTGGAGATGTTTGAGGAAAACGTTGGTTTAAAAAAATAAGATAATAAAGAAACACATGTAAATGATAGTTTTGCACCAATCCGGGCAGTTTATAATTTTGAGTAGCCAGAAACGATCAGGGAGCAAGACTGGGAAGCACTCTGGATGGGCAAGGCCGCTCCGTGCCGGGCACAGAAATAACAGGAGTCCGTTCAGGCCTGGGCAACAGGAGACTGTCAGACCTGGGTGTGGTGGGTGGGTGCAACGTCTTTGTTACCACCTATTAAAAAGAAGAAGTGGGAGAAAGGAAAAAAAGAGACAATCCAGTTATTTTTCAGTTTTTACTAGGGCCTAAGTCCTTTTCCTTTCATAATGCTAGTATGGGATATAACATTTATTAGCTCAAGTAAAACCTTATGGCTTAACTCCAGGGATCAGCATTTTTAAGTATCTACAAGTGCAAAACCAGGAAAATATTGCATACCTGGAAATTCTTAATAGAGACATTGTCACAACTACCTATGATGTTAAAGGAAAAAGTTCTAAGTAAAAGATATATGAATAGCTAACATTTGTTGAGCACTTACTATATGCTGGACACTATTCTAAGTATGTTACATGTATTAACTCACTTAATCCCCCCAAATCCTATTAGATAGGTATTATTATTTTTATCTCTCTACCTTACCAAAAAGAAAACGAAGGCACAAAGCACCTAAGCAGTTTTCCCAAGGTCACATCACTAACAAATGGAAGTCAGGCAATGTGCTCCAGAATCTGAGTTTTTACCCCCTAGCGACATGAATTGTGAATTATGAACTCTAACAAACAATGTATAATCAAGACTTCAAATAATGAGTTTGCTAATTGGTCTTCCTTAATGCTATGTCAGCATTTATAGCAATGTGTATACAATAACTAGTTGACAGGTTGATTTTATTTGAAATGAATTACATGGCGGTTACTAAAACATGTAAAGGCTGCTGTTCACATAGCAATTACACATTCTTCTCTCTCATATTAACGCAGCTCCTATTTTAAGCTGGACATGGTGCCATCTAGCTAAAAGACCACAAAACGAGGGAGTATGCCCCAAAACCAACCAGAATATCTTCTGGAGGGCGGGCCCCTTGTAGTATAGGCTTCCCCCTCTAGGTGAGTGTTCTAGGAACCCATGTGTATCAGTGCACCACCTGGCATTATTGTGAGAGGCTGCGTTTGGCTTCAGTGAATTTTTTTTTTTGAAGACTCTTGCAATGTGTTTATCCATATCATGATGGGTGATTTCTGTACTGTTGTTCAAGTACAGTTGTCCGCATTTCCCCTCACCACTCCCTGCTGCCCACCCATCCTCACCTCCCACCCTTGATCCTAGCCCCCTTTGACTTTGTCCATGTGTCCTTTATACATGTTCCTTGATGACCCTTCCCCTTGTTCCCCTCGTTATCCCCTCCCCCCTGGTTTCTATCAGTTCTTCAATGTTTATTTCAATGTCTCTGGTTATATTTTGCTTCTCTTATAAATTTATAATATATAATAAGGAAGTAACTAAAAAAGGCTGTACCTAAATGGCCATCAGTTCTTACGGTGGACTTTTATGGCATCTGTTTTAGGCAATGTTTCCAACTTTGTTTTATGACATGGCACAAGAAAAATTATAATTGTTTAGTACCGTGTAAAACAGGTGGCATTCCACCAGCGGCTACTGATCCAAGCTGTTTGCTTATTTCAAGAAATGTGGGGATCAAAGCCACAGTCCCCACTCCTAATTCATTTACCACAGCCCAGCTTTAATAGCATCCCACAATTGGTGGATTGCTTCTAATCACTATTAGATAAAATTTGATCTGGAACCCATTGAAAAATTATTAAGGCTTGAGAAAAGTCAAGTGAGTAAACTATGAATTGTACTTTATTGTTGGAAAATTCACTTATTGAAAGGTTAGTCACATTACACAAAGGACATGTCTTATTTCACGTAGAATGTTTTTTAAATGACGTCATTATTCACATGTGCACTGAGTATTCTTTTTATACCCAAGGTGTAATGAAAGGATCCTTGGGAATCCAGGCAAAGGGAGGAATTTCAGAAAGTGAGATTATACTATTGAAAACCAGTGCCCTGCTTTTATTTGTAAGAGGGCAACTTTTCCCGATCATTTTCAATATACCAGGAGCTTCTAAATATGTTTTCTCATGAACTCTTTACCCTTTGTAAGAAAGATGTTAAAGACTTTAAATATTAAGAAACTGCAAGCAGCAGAGCTAAACTTTGAAGACTTTCCTAAGAGTCTACATGCCTGGATCTATTTCTTCAAATTAACTGGGGTTTTTAATTTTTTTTAATCAGAGCAAGAAACTTTATTGTTGGCTTATTTGAAGAATTTCCACAGCCACCTCAGCCTCTGGCAACCACCACCCTGATCAGTCAACAGCCATCGGCAATTGTTATTTTTATTTAAAAATTGTCTTGAGTATAATGTCCTCAACAGTCTACAGCATCAGAAGGTTTAATAGTTTCCAGTGCCTGTCAACTCCTGCAGAGGTAACCACTTTCCAGCTATACCCTTTAGCTTTTAGGGTGGTTAGCTCCATATCTCAAAAATAATAGGCCTATATTGGCATTTTTCTTTCTAAAATTTTTCACATTTTCATTTAAGTTACAAACATATAGAATTTAAAAGCCAAATATATCTCTTTGAAGTCTGAAAGAAAAAGAGCTGCCCCTTTACCTTCACAACCCACAAGCTCTAGCTCATCCCATTCCCAAGAGCAGCCACACTCAACTCTGTCAGCCACCTCTTCTGGTTTTCACCTCCACATTTCTGACTGCTATTTCTTGATTTTTTCCAAAGTTCTAAATAGTATCTATGGCTTCCTTGTTTGGAAAATATGGATTTAGTTTCTTATACCCTCTTCTTATTCTCCCAACATAGTTGTATGATAATGTTTTTCTCAAATCATTATTCGGTTTTTACATAATTAAGATGATGTAAATATTATTTAAGGCTGAGGCATATAATATACTGTGATTACATTGCCTTTGTTGGTACATATTTGTTTTCCCTGGAATTGATAATTATCTCACTTTATTTGTATGCTTACTTTTCTATGCACCTGTCAAAAATTAATGCCCTATCTTCTCCCAGAAACGTAAAACTCTCAATACATTCAAATTCATGAAGCATTATGTTTATTTTCTTGGAGACGCCCTTCCAGAAGCCCTGCGTCTTCTTGCGCCAACCGGAACTTGCTGCGCTCTAGGCTTCTTGCAGAGTCTGCGGTGCTCAGACCACTTTCACAGTAATCGTAGGGGTTCCTTCTTCCTGTCAATCATGACGGATCCCATTTCTTGGATCTGATGTCCTCCTCTTTCTTTTGCTTTCTCCTTATTTTTGTAGATCATATTTTGCAGTAACTTCTTACAAAAGATACATAGGAGGTAAATTTTCTGAATTCTTCTGTCTGAAAATATCTTTATTCTGCCCTTAGACTTTACTGATAGTTTGGCTGGGTGTCGCATGCTAGGTTTAAAAAAATTATCCCTCATAATTGTTAAGAGATTTCTCCATTGCTTACTTGAGTCCAATATTGTGGTTGAGAAGTCTGAGGCATTCTATGTCTACTGTTTAGTATAAAACTTATTTTTCTTTTTCTAGAAGATTTTGAGATTCCTTCATTATTTTCTGTGGTTCCGCACTTCTCAGTGATGTGCTCTTTTTTATTTATTGTGCTACATTATTTGATGGGAACTTTCAATTTTGAGACTTTTTTTCCTCTATTTCTTAATTTTTTTAAGCTGCTTCTGGTCAGGTTTTGTACCTGCTGGACTGAATCTCCAAATTCTTTCTTATTGTTCATCTACTCATCTTTTGGTTCTATTTTCAGCATATTTTCTTGACTTTATCTTTCAGTTCTTCTACTGAAGTTTTTTATTACATTTTTAAATTCCAAGAGCCCTCTGTCCTGTTTTCTTTTGCTTTGCTTTGTTTTTTGTCTAACAACATATAGTTTTTCTTTCTAGTTTTATTGAGAAATAATTGACAGGCATCACTGTATAACTTTAAGGCATACAGCATGATGATTTGCTTTCCTGTTTTTCTTAATTGCTTAATTTTCATAATTTCATTTAGCACTGTTTTCATTTTATGTATACAAATCTTCTTATAATTTTTGAGGCTATAAATTAGCATATAGACAGTATTTTTTTATTCTCTATAGTTTCCTCTGTATTCTACTTTCTGTTTTTCATATTGATTCTTCTCTTTTAGGTTAGAGGTTGTCTTACACACCTGGTGGTCTTTCGTTGTGTTGTTGCCCATTCAGATTTTAGAATAGGGCACTAGCCCTAGCTGGTGTAGCTCAGTGGATTGAGTGCGGGCTGGGAACCAGAGGGTCCTGGTTCGATTCCCCGTCAGGGCACATGCCTGGGTTGCGGGCCAGGTCCCCAGTGAGGGCCATGTGAGAGGCAACCATACATTGCTGTTTCTCTCCTCTCTTTCTCCCTCCCTCCCCCTCTCTCTAAGAATGAATAAATAAAATCTTAAAAAAAAAAAAAAGAATAGGGCGCTAAAAAGCTAATGAGGAACTCTACAGGGTAGGTGGGTGTTATGGAGTGATGGGCTTCACTCTTCCATGGTGGAGGAAAGAAACATTTTGTTTTTTCTCTGGGTATGTTTAGCTCTTTCAGAAAACATTCCTCTAATTTCTTGCCTAGGGAAATGACTTTTAAACATTTTTGAAAGTAAGAAATGCTTTTCATCACATCCCAATCCACACTTATACATATATACATACATGCAAAAAAGTTTCGTGAAACAATATTTACTTTTTTAATATATAATACACTGTATTATCTTTCTAGTCTTTAACATTTTGTTTTCCTTAATGTTTGTGACAGAGCTTGTTACGTACCAATCAGACCCTTTGCAATGAAGGACTGATTGTCCCAGTCACTAGAAGTGCTACTGGTGGGCAACCCTGAGCTGTCGGCCCCTTCAGGGACTGTCTCAGTGCAGAGAGCCTCCATGCCCAAGGTCGCGCTGCCTGGGATGGCCACATCCTGCGAGAGAGGATGTATTAATTTTCCAGGGCTGCCAAAACAAAATACCACAGACTGGGTGACTTAACAGAAATGTATTTTCTCGCAATTCTGTGTGCTAAAAGTCCAAGATCAAGGTGTCAGCAGTTTGTTTTCTACAGGGACCTCTCTCCTTGGCTTGCAGATGGCCACCTTCTTGCTGTGTCTTCACAAGGCCTTGTGTCTGTGTATGCATGCCCCTGGAGTTTCTTCCTTTTTTATAAAGACACCAGTCAGATTGGATTACTGCTCTACCCTGAGGGCCTAATCTTAACATAATCACCCCTTTAGAGACCTCAGCCCCAAATAAAGGATAAAGGGGCTAAAAGCCTGCCTTCTTAGCATGACTTGGGATAATTCTGAAGAACTTCTTAAGTATTCCCTATGGGCTTGGCTAAAGAGGTCACTGGGCCTTGAATCACAATTCCAGTTCTTCCTTCTACAGGTGTTGATCCCGAGGGTATGCCCTGATAAAAATTCTGAACTCTCAGCTCTGTCTCAGAGTCTGCTTCCTGGGGAAAACAACCCATGACAATGTTGGTTATGACTCACTAAACTGATTATGTGATCCACTAATCATAACTGACTTCATAACCACAGTTTGAAAAACAGTGGCCTAGTGGTTAGTTGCCTAATTAACAGGGCTTCGATTGTGTAGCAGGGGAGCGAGTACAGATAATCCAACCATTACCTGCATAGACTTCCAACCCACTTAACTGTTTACATCCTGTGACTTATCCCTGTCTTCTATCAGGTACGATTTCTCTCATGCTCAGGCCTTTACTACTGAGTGTTTCCAGGAAATAATCATCCCATCTGCTTTCCTCCTGGGGCAGAAGGGAGTAGCCTGGCTGCTGATTTTCTATGTCTGCGGGAACAAGAGTAGTTGGCTATCCCATACATAAGCTTTTAACTTATCTCCTGCTTGGCAACCCCCACCTCATCCCCAATCTCTTCCAAATCTGGTGACCCCACGTCCGAAGGAGCCTCTTTCTTATTTTTGGTACCCTGCACTGCTCTATTCTTTTTCCATCAAATATTTGTCGCTCTCTCTCATCATTTCGTAACCCCTCTCCTGGTCTCTGCTGAGAGGAGCTGTGTACCTTTGTTCACTCTGCCGTCTTCAGCTAGAAGACAGCAGCTAGAAACTTTATGGCAACTGTATCACCACTGTGTCTGTGGAATGGGCTGGGAGGTTTGTTTCTTGTTTGTTTGTTTGTTTTTTTCACTTTGCTTGCATCTTTTTGTGCAAGAGTTTTTTATATAAGGAACTTTGCTTTATGTGAGGATATAAAATTAAATCATATAGAGATCTAACTTAAAAGTTCTTATGAGCCACAAAGAGCTCTAAGATTAAATATGATATACAAGTGAAAGTGATGAATACCTAAGAAAGCATTTTAAGGAAAGAGTAGTTCTATTCAAAATAAAGGGTAAAATACTGGTTGATAAAAAGTAAAATGAAATGGACCCTGAGGATTAGCACTGACTAGAGAAATTACCAGGGATAGGAAGCAATTTCCCAGCCATGGACTGAGTGCCCCAGCATGGGAGGCCTGGTGCTAGTGAGAGAAATGAGGAGGGAAATGGTCGCAGTCTTCCTTCGAGGAGTTCACATCAATTACAATCAGGAGAAAGCCAAAACATAAAACAGAACAGAAAAATACCAATACAAATTCAATTGTGCATTCCTTAAAACCCACTATTATCGTATTTCCTATTAAAGAGTTGATTTGTAATGTTGCTGAACAGATTCTGTTCACATTATGTGGCATATAATCTGAGCTCCTTGAAAAGATAAGAATAGTTGCCAAAAACGGGGAGAAAACTCCAGCAGTATCTTTCTAATTCTTCAAACCTTAAATATTGAGAAGGTTCAGGAATCATTCTCTAGTGCTGCAGTTTTAGATGTAGCAACATCCAAGTGAGGAGGCTTTGAGAAAGACCTTTCTGGTGGCCTTAACACACACACACACACACACATACACACACACACACACGCACACACGCGCGTAGCGGAGGCTGGCCCCCCACATCCCTGGGGCCTGCCCCACAAAGTAGGGAAGGCTTGGCAGGGCTTCGTGACGCTGGCTGGCCCTCATTTCTGATGTTGGCTCTGGAATCGCTCCATCATAATTCACAGCCAATTAATCTTGTCAGACAGCCTATTGATTCCAGCACTGTCATCACAAATAACCAGCCCTATGAGCCATTGTCTCGATACACCCATTCACTTCAAAATGCGAGTAAAACATTTCAGTTTGAACAAAAAATAAGGGCATCTGTCTTCACTGAAAAAAGTTACAACACTCAGATGGGCTCATGCATTTTGGTAGAGTTTTCAAAAATAGAAAATCCAGTTATTGTGTATGAGGGAGTTTTGAAAAATAAACTAATAATAAAAGAACTATTTTGCAACTACTCATTTGTGGCTAGAGCTTGTTAATTTATTTTAAAAACCCATAATGGTCATTGGAAGAATTATTATTTTTTCCTCCCTAAGCCATTGTTGTTTTCTGGCTGCTGAGCAGTGGGAGGGTGACTATGTCTACCTGTGTGAAGGAGAGAAGATGAGTGAGTGGATTTGTGGGAGAACAAAGGAGTGAGTGGATAGTGGGTGCCAGGTCACTGAGTGTGTGTGTGGGAGGAGGCTGGGCCCATGAGTCAGCAGGGAGTAGGAAGCCAGGTATGTGTGTGTGATGAGTGGGCCAGGGGAGAAAACAGTACAAAGCCATTTTGCAAATGTGAAGATTTTAAGAAAATATCCATAGAACCATACAAAAAAGCATTAGAAAACAATTCATTAGCGATTCTAATTTTAAAAAGCAAAGGTTTCTGATAATGCCATCTTACAGAGAGCTGTTTTGAATTTTTAAAGTTGTTTTTAAGAATTATTTCTGTTAGCCTGAGAATTGGTGGTGAACCTGCCAGTGTCATTGCTGAAGAATGTTCCAAACCTATATATTAGTTTTAAGAGCAAACTCCGAGGTGCCTCCATAGTAGACAGGAGAGGCATAAGGCAGTGCAAAGAAATCAGGTAAAGACTCATGGTTGAGGTGAGATTCAATTTTCCATCTAAAATAAGCCTTAAAATCCCAGGGAGGAAGGGGTGCTTTTCTTTCCTTGTTAGCCAAAGGCATTTATAGTGTTTCTTTTGTAACTATAAATGGGACTTTTAAAAAATCTGCATTATAGTCTGAAACGGAAGCACAGACTCATATAGTATTAATGGGATCATAGAAATCATCCTGATGGACAACCTCATTTCCAGAATCAATTAAACTGAGACTCAAGAGCTCAAAAGAACTTGGCCAAGGAGTGCAGTAGAGAGTCCATGAAGTTTGATCAATGAATCAATCAATCAGTGAACATGAATGGAATACAAGGGCACTGACCTTCACCCACACCAGGCTCCTAGAATGAATGTGGAATGGGAAACTCGGAGGCGAAAGCTGAGGCGTGTTCATGACTCCACCCAGAGGACCAGCAGGGCACTGGCACAGCTGGATGCAGGCTAGAAAGAGTTCCTCTCCAGTGCTGAAAGCCTATCTATGGGTAGCTGGGAGGGGGCTGGGGACACCTAGTAACTATGTAACAATGTGAGCTTCCTGGCCAGGCGGTGCCCTTATCAAACTGTAGCTTAGCTGATGAGTTTGTATCCCATTTCCACTGGTCTTAGCCTGTGTTTTCCCTTTGAGCTGATTCAGATCTGCTGGCTTGCTTCTTGTTGAACTTCCCAAAGAGAGAGAGGACTGTTTTTTCTCTTCAGTCAGCCCAGTGAATCCCAAACCATATATTTCTTGTCTTTCTCTTCTCTTCTATGGAAGTCCTTTAATTACCCCTTTAAAGCTAGATTTTCACACAAATATTTTCTATGTGTTGAAAACATATAGTCAAGGGCAAGATGAAACAATGGGCAGCAGTAACTACACAGTAAAATCAAAACTAAGATTCCCTTAGTTTTAAAATATAAAGTTGGTAGCCTCCGAGACTCTTCCAGGGGCCACTAAAATAGAAAATCTGTCTACAATACTATTAAGTAACAACTACACTTATTATACTATGAAAGTAGCTGTGATGTTATTTCTAATACTGGTATTTTTAGCATTTATTTTGCAAAATATATAAATGCCTCCCTCTATTTGATTTTTAAGAAATAGACATGTATGGTGTTATGGCCTGAATTGTGTTACCCCAGCCCCCGCCCCCCCCTCCCCGCCCGCAAAGAAAAATTCACATGTTGAAGTCTTAACCCCAGTACCGCAAAATGTAACTATGTTTGGAGGTAGGGCCTTTAAAATAGTAATTAAGTTAAAATGAGGTCATATGGATATGCTTTAATTCAATGTGGTTGGTCTTATAAGAAGAGATTAGGACACAGACACACGCAGAATGAAAACCATGTGGGTGACCATCTGTACGCCAAGGAGAGAAGCCTCAGAAAGAACCAACCCAGTTGACAGCTTGATCTTGGATGTCTAGCCTCCACAATCTTAAGGAAATACATTTCTGTTGTTTAAGTCACCCAGTCTGTGGTCCTTTGCTATGGCAGCCCTAGCAAACTAATACATACGGTCTTCATTATGTTACACACTTTGCCCTCAGCTGTTTTCTGTCTGAGAGAGGGTTATCATTCCAGACAGAGATTACCCTCACCTACTTCTTGAGTCTTCTCAAGTTGAATGATTGGAGAAGGCTATGTTTGAAATAAATTATCCTAGGAGAGAAGGCGGGCAGCCTGAAAAGAGAATGAGTAGTACTGAGAGGAGCAGAGAGAATCTGGCCCCAGAGAAAAAGGTGTAGGCTCCTGGGAAAATGGTGGTAATGAGGTATGGGAACTCCCCTTCTCTTCCTGTCCAATAGCATTAAAATGCTTCTTATATGTACAGCTCTGTTACATATGAAACATTTATACAGTGTATATACTCTCTGGATACTATTCACACGAATGATTCAGATTTCTGATTTTTAAAAATACTAAACTAATGATATTATGCCAGCACAAATACAGTATTTCAGTACTTAAAAATAGCCTGAAATATGAAAACTGATATTTGGATTCCTAATAATACCCAGAACTCAACCCATTAAGCTTACAGTTGACAGGATTGAGTCAAAGTGATTATACCTCCTACACCCCTGGAGGATCTGCTATGTGAATGAACTGAACTCACAATAAATCCATAGTACTATTAAACAGCATTTAACATTCTTTTTTTAGAAGTTAATAGATGTAAACTCCTTGCCCAGAGTAGGCTCTCCATAAATATTTGTTGAATTAAAGAGAATATCACCTAAAATCAAGATAACACCAACAAATGGCATATTTGTCCAGAAGTTCAAAGATTTAATGCAGATGTCCAACTTGTTTTTAAAAGAAGGTGATTTGTAATGGTTAGAGCAAATGTCATATTTTCTTTCATTTTGGGTTATATATGCTGTTAGAGTATAATTTTCAAAGGATAAAATGACCAACATGCAAATAATAAATGAATACATAGAAAGCTTTTGCTCAACACATTAAAAATGAGAGAGCAGGAGCAGCACAGGGAATACCACAGTTACTTTGTAGAGTGACAGGTGATTATTGCACTTATCATGTAACCACATCATAAGGTACATATTTAAATGCAGAGGTACACTATGTTATACATCTGAAATTCATATAATATTGTATGTCAACTATAGTTTAATATTTTTAAAAATGAGAGAGCAGTAAGATGTTAAAACCAGCTCAGTGAGCATTTGAAGAGCTAGGTGTATATATGCAGTTGACAAAAGGAAGGCAGAAGTATGATCTGGTGACAGTAACTACTCTGCAGCAACTTCATTCATTATTTGCCTCTGCCCACTGCTCCCAACCCTCTTAGACATTCCTGTCCCTGCAACCCTCTTAGACATTCCTGGACTGCTTGACTGCTCCCTGCAGGCTCATAACTTAATTCAGTACTCCTTCCAGGTTGGAAAATGGAAGGAGATTTTGTCTGAACACTCTAGAACTCAGTAGTTAAACCCCCTGACTTATTATTTTTCTCTAATCTTATGTATCAGTACTTCCAAGTGGCCTACTGCCCTATGTCCTAAGTCTGACGTACACAATACACACCAGAGTTGGTGGCTGCCTTAAGCCCTGTGCCTCAGTTGCAGTCTCAGAGACCTGACTAGAACTGCTACCCGCTTGAGATTGAGCTCCTGCCTCGTTCTCACCAGAAACTAGTGACTTGTCCCTGAATCCCAGAACAAAGGCAACTCTACAACTTACTGACGGCTTTCCCAGGTGCCAACTACCTCCTGGAACAGCCAAACCTCATCTACTCCTGGACCCTCTGTCAGAGATCAGGGTACCCCTCTCCACCTACCTACCAGAACATACCTGTCATTTTTATGACCCTACTTCACTAACTGCTTGCCAAGACCACCATCCCCTTTTGTTACTATTTCTCAAAAATAATATACTCTTCATTGCTAAATCTTATCTTACTACACTTTCCTCTGGCATTGGACATTGCTGACCATGCTCTCCTTGGAAATTCTCTTCCCTTGGCTTACATGACACTCTGCTCTCCTGGTTTGCTTCTCAAGCTCTTCATTTTCTGCCCCCCTCTTAAGCGAAGGTGCTCTTCAGGGTTCTGTCCTTGCCTGTCTTCTCACTTGACTCTTCCCACTCACTCTGGCTATCTTTTATCCCTGTACCTGTGGCTTCAGTTAAGACCCAAATCTTGCCCACATCTCCTTCCTAAGCTTCAATCTCTGCCCCACGTATGTGTTAGATATCTTGCATGTGCTTCAAAATCACTTCCATACAGAATTCATTATTTTTCTTTCTCAACTCGTATTTTTGTTTTCCTATTCTCAGTAAGTAGAATGGATAGTCATTCAAGCCAGAAACCCAAACCACTTTAATAGGCAACTGGATACCTACTGCCATTGCCTTGCTTTATATCCTAATTATTCTGACCGATCTGCACTTTGAATGGTCTTGCTCTTTCCCTTCTACCGTCCTTCCTCCATAGTGCTACCAAAACAGTTTTAAAAAAATTTTCAGTGCAATCCATTAGGGGTTGTGCAACCAGTTTAGTGGATTGTATCAACTTTTCCTAGATGAAATAGACCAGAATGGGAAATATAAGGATAAGTGAAGTTTCATCAAATTCTCATACACACACACACACACACAGACAAAAAGTAACAATAATTTGAACCAACTTCTGGTGAAAGTGAAAGAGGAAAGCACCAAAGTAAGACTGCATTTGAACATCAAAAAGACAAAAATCATGACTATGGAAGAAATACACATAACAAAAACAAGACATTGAAGTCATTAAAAAATTTTGTCAACCTTGGTTCAGCAATCAATTCAAATGGAGACTACAGCCAAGAAATCAAGGTAAGACTGAGACTTGAAAGGGCAGCTAAAGACCACAGCTAAGATCATCCACACCCTTGTATTCCCAATTACTATGTATGGATGTGAAGGTTGAACAGTGAAGGAGGCTAACAGGAAAACTATTGATTCATTGGAAGTATGGTGTTGAGGGAGAGCTCTCCAGATACCCTGGACCTCCAGGAAGATGAATAAGTGAGTCATAGAGCAAAGTAAGCCTGAAACATCGCTGGAGACAAAAATGACAAAACTTCAGGAAAGCATGAAAAGGCAAATTCTTTGGAAAAGACAGTAATGCTAAGAAAAATAGAAGGCGGCAGTAAAAGAGAAAGACCAAATATAAGATGGACTGACTCCATAAAAGAAGCCATAATCATGAGTCTGCAGGAGCTGAGCGGGGCTGTTGAGGACAGGACATTGTGGACATCACTAATTCGTAGGGTCTCCAGGAGTCAGAGTCTACTCATTGACACATTCCTCTAAAATACAAAACTGATCATGCCACTTCCTTTCTTGAAATGCTTCACAGGCTCCTCAATGTCTACAGAATAAAGTCCAAGTATTTAGGAACACCTTCAAACTCCCATGATGGAGCCACAGCCTACTTCTGTCCACTTCCTCTCATGCTTTTAAACTGGGGAACACTTTAGAGTACATGGTAGTATGCCAGGAGCTACTAAAAGCCACTGGAGAAACAGTCTAGAACTCCCTGTAACAATTCTATTTGCTGGCAAGTATGGAAAATGCTCTTTTTGTATTCTAATAGCACAGATATGCTGCAAAGTAGAATTTAAAAGTCTCATGAATTTTAATACTAGAATGTAATGAGAGATTCCCTAGAGGTATAAGACAGAATTCTCTTCTGTGCTGCTTGGAGTAAACATTGGAGGGGAACTGCCACGAGCACCAGACATGCTCTGACACTGTCCTTTCACGTCTACCATGAACACAAGCTACTCCTGTCCCGAAACCTGTAGGTGCAGTGATGCCAGTGGAGCTGCTTGTGCTGCAGGTCACACAGAGCTCACTGCTGAAGGTGACTGAGCTCACAGGAAAAGGCACACGATAGGATCTAGAGCCTAAGCACGTAGGTTCAAATGCCACTTTGTCCTTCATAGTCTCTAAGGAGTTAGGCAAGGCTTTGACAGGGAGAGCTGCCTACAGCACCTGTCACCCCATGGGTCCTCAGGAAATATGAGACTGATGGAGCTGGTCAGGCAGAATCCACTTCCTCCCACGTGCTGTTCGGGATCTCTTCAAAACTGAGCCCTCTGTGAGGTGGGCCTGGATCATATAACTATAAAGAAACACGTAGAAACAATTACTGTGAAAATCAGAATGGTGTATACTTTGTGGGGAGGGAGGTGGTTTGAAATTAAGATAAGGCACTTGGAGGGCTTCTGGAATAGCTGGAAAATTCTATTTCTTGATTTGGGTGTTGACTATAAGAATGTTTGCCATGTAATAACTCATTAGGGTATATGTTTATTTTGTATTGTTTTCTAAACCTTTTATTTTACAATAGATATGATTTAAAGTAGCAAAACCTATTTAATATAAACAATAGCTATTACAAAAAAAGGAGAATTTCAACAAGATTCTCTCATGTATTATTCAAGATTGATAAAGTATTAAAAAGAATATTTTTAGATTAGTATACTTGGCAAAGAATAGAAAGAAGGAAAACTAGGAAATGGCAATAAAGAGCCTGGTGAAATGGAAGGCAGGAAGGATAACCTCTTAATCCTAAAATAAATCCAAGAAATATTATGGGATTTAGATGAGCTTTTTCTATAAAGTGGGCTTAAATGTTACATAGAGAAATAAATCTTTATCAAGTCCCAGTCACTGGAGGATCTAGCCCTTTGAAACTCAGAGCCTAAAACTTTCCTTGACCTATTCTAACCTTGCTTTCATTATTGCCGGGAGAAGTTAAGAGCCTTAAATGTTTAGATGGATTATTTTAAACCTCATTATTAGGCAAATTATCTTTAAGTGAAAAAAAAAACCCAAAAGACTGCCAACTTATATGAACATGCATTTCCAGGACACACCTACAATGTGGTTAGGACAGACAAATTCTAACCTGCAAAATGCATGTCTGTGAAAAGAGTCCACTTCCTCCTCCTTCCCTTCTAGTTGCTCCAATGTCTTAATGGCTTCTCCTGCCCATCATTCCAAGTGGCAAGTGACCTAGTTAACTGAACTCTCACTTTAGACCATCCAGATTAGTCACTGCTTATTCTACACCTCCCCTCCTTTTTTTCTCTATGATTCCTATTATCCTCCTTACTTTTCCCCATGTAAACCATACTCCTTTGGCTGATTTACCTTCTCTTTCACTATTAGAATACAAAGTATTGGCTATTTTGGAAATTGAATACTTTAGAATAAAGATGTTAGGTAAACAAGATCAACAGAAGGCAAAATATATACTTGGTATAGAAGCAACTCCCCTTTTAAGTCAATGAGTGAGTTTCGAAAAAAAAAAAAAAAGAAAACACATTTATCAAAATTTAGAATAATGAATAAAATTCATTTATCAAGTCAGCATAAAACTCCAGATTACCATTTTCAGACACCTATGAAGGCTCAGGGAACTGTCAAAAATATCACATAGTGATTTTTCCCTGTATTGCTATTCCAGTTTTTGTCTTCTATGAAAGTACTTCTCACTGTACCAGCTGAGAGTGCCAGACACCCACTCCACCCAATTTAGCAAGAGCCTGGGCCGATCACTTGCTAGTGGGACCAGCAAGGGAGTTAGTCTGCTCAGAGGGTGAAGGTGAGAGCTTCTAGGAATGGATTTACTTCCCTGTTTAAGGGATGGAAGGGGAATTAGTGGCCCCTGCCTTTGGTCACAGTTGTGTGAGGACACAGGATCAGCAGCAATGGCAGCTTTTTTCAGTTAGGAGGAGAAAAGCTTAAAGACAAAGTCCAAGAAGCTGAGCGTGGTGGAGTAGAAAGCTTAAAACAGTCTGAAACCTGGATAACATGCTTAAGCTACTAAATGAACACTGTGTTGGAAATTGCATCTCTTGTAGTTGGAAACACCCTAACTAATACATGCTCTGATGATACAGGTAGACTCCTGGCCTGTCAGTGTGGACAGGGCCTGTTAATCACAGCAAATAAACGTAATTGGGGGAGGGGGGTTGCTGAAATGTACTAAGTACTATTATTCTTTTTCACCTAGTCTTACAAACTTTGCTTAATATAAGCAAAAATGTATCAAATTTTAGGCAGATAGACATTACAGGCAAAATGTAATTAACATTAGCAACAATTAGAAGTATATTGGTTAAATTATTTACACTTTCTGGTCTTCATAATCTTCACTGAAACATGACTAATCTAGAAATTATGGTTTTGTAATAAAAACAGTTCAGAACAAATAGACTCTTTGTATCAATTTTCTTCATAAAATAAAATATTTTTATTATAAATAAAACATTATAATTTTCTTTCTAATTCATGCTGATACTTTCTTCCCACTCCCATGATCAACAATAACATCCTGGAAAAATAAGGGAGTCAAAAACCTGTATAGCAACTCTAAAATACACTGAGGTCTGGCCAGAGATAGACTAAAAACAGACAGCAGTATTGGAAGTAGGAGTTATTGAGATCTGATTTAGAGCAAGAGAGTGAGGCAGGTAGGTGAGGGAACATATAGCAGAAGAAAAAAATATGAAACTGTTATATTTATCTCTATCTCCCAGCCCCCACATGCCCTTTTAAAAAAAATATTTGAGTTATTTCTAAAAATACATGAAAGAAAATAGATTGAAGAATTTTCTGAACAGACTGTGACCAATAGGGATATTCTGAGGTATGTGATCAGTAACAGAAAATGAGATGAGAGAATTCCTGTTTTAATTGAATAGGACTCCTAAATCACACACAAATTTTTTTCCTTTAATTGACTTTGTAGAGTGAAGAAGGGTGAGAGAGAGGAAGAGAGAAACATTTATTTGTTTTTCCACTCATTTATGCATTCATTGGTTGATTCTTTTATGTGCCCTAACCAGGAAGCAAACCCACAACCTTGGCATATCTGGATGATGCTCCAACCCACTGGGATTCCCAGCCAGGGCATACACAATTTTTTTTTCATTGCCAATAAATGACTAAAAAAGCAGTGGAAGAACTTAAATGAAAAGACTATCTGAAGTTTATAGCTTTCCTTGAGGAAAAAAATACACTTTCAAATATAACTTTTACTATAAATTGTTTTAATAAGACTTTTCTGGTGGGGGGAAGATACTAGATTGTAGCGAATAACCCATTAAGAAAAATGTTTCCTAAATGTGTGTTGACAGCAAAGAAAACTTTGGCAGAGGTTCTGTAGGAATCAAATGAAGTGAAGTGGTGGGATTGGATGGTGTCCAGGTAAGAGATAAACTAGAGTCCCGATGCTGGAAACTGTATTTACGGTGCAATCCTAAATTTACTTGCTACAGTTTAAACCTATTGCTTCCCTACACTTTGTTTGAAATGTAACAATTAACTGGTTGCTACCAGTTGAGGGTCAGTGGGCTGGACTCTGGGGAAAATCCCCCATCACCTACAATGGCAGTGGGTTGGGGGGAGGTTTTTATACTGGGTGCATGCAAAGCTAGAAATGTCCATGGATAGGGCCCAAGCATGGGGAAAAGCTAGCAAGATAATTGGACAGGAAAAATACCTGCCCCACTCCAGGTTGGTTTCACCAGGGGAAAGCAGGCACATAATAGCAGTCAAAATCAGACGGGGGTTGGGCGGTGGGTGCTGGACCAAAGAGACCTGTCAGTTTAGCCTGGGGAAAGAAGGGATTGGTTGGAAGGTGGATCCACCCAAAGTGTCAAGCACCTGGTGGGTCCAACACCCAAGCTAATATAGTAACTAAGAAATGTTCTCTTGCTTGTGGCTGGCTTGTGCAGGACTTGTACTTGCAAGGTGGACTCGCCTGTTCTCTCCATGGGCCACGTGGCTGCTAAGGTCACAGCCGCCATGAAGGGGCCTCTCTCACTCTCTTGCCCACCTGGTGATGCACAGCCAGTGGTTTCACATGACCTGGTGGACCTAGTAGTCACATGGCCCATGGCCATGTGGGCTCCACACACAGACTTCAGGAGTGAGCCTGAAACAGCCAGGAACAAGCTAAGCTACAGGTATGACTGCTTAACAGCTGCCTGTGGGCTCCAAAGGACCGTGCTTTGGAATGGAGTAGGAACTCTGGACACTGAATTTTCCATGGTTTTGCTGAAGAGATAAGCTTTGAGATAGGGATTCCACCATTCTTCCAGATCATGCATCTCCTAAAAAAACCTCTTTCCTTTTATACTAACATCTGCCTCATAAATTTGGCTTTTTTGGCAGCAGGCAGACAAACCCCTCTTTTTGTGTTTGGTAACATGGTAAGCCGTTTTCTGTATCCTAGTTCCTTAAATTAATTCTTAGAAAGCTATGACTCTTCACCCTGGCCAGTGTGGCTTGGTTGGCAATCGTCCCACGAACCAAAGGGTCATAGATTTCATTCCCAGTCAGTGCACATGCCTTGGTTGCAGGCCCCTGGTTGCAGCACATACAAAAGGCAGCCAATTAATGTTTCTCTCTCTGTCTTTCTCCTTCCCTTCCCTGCTCTCTAAAAATCAACAAGCATGTCCTTGGGTGTGGATCAAAATAAATAAATAAATAAGAAAACTAACTATTTTTTTTTAAAGATTTTATTTATTCATTTTTAGACAGAGGGGAAGAGAAGGAGAAAGAGAGGGAGAGAAATATCAGTGTGTGGTTGCCTCTCAAGCACCCCATACTGGGGACCTGGCCCACAACACAGGCATGTGCCCTGACTGGGAATCGAAATGGAGACCCTTTGGTTCACCCGCTCAGTCCACTGAACCACACCAGTCAGGGCAGAGAGCTGTAACTCTTCAACCTGCTTTTCTTTAGATTAACCAGGTACATGCATCGTCAACCTTTTCCCACAGATAATATTTTCCAGCCATCATCTACTAATCATCAATCACTTTTGAATATTTTTTCTACCACTAATACAATATGGTCAAAAACTATTTGCCTCAGAATCCTAAATGTAGATTGCCAGGCTATACACTGGACCTATTCAATAAGGATCTTTGGAGATAGTACTCTTTTTCATACCAAAATTTCAGAACCACTACTTTAAAGAATTTTACTCTCCCGGCCAAGATGGAGGCATAGGTAGACACACTGTGCCTCCTCACAGAACCACAAGAGGGACAACAACAACTTAAAAACAAAAAACAACCAGAACTGACAGAAAATCGAACTGTATGGAAGTCTGAAAATCAAGTAGTTAAAGGACACATTCATCCAGACCAGTAGGAGGGGCAGAGACGGGCAGCCGGGAGGAGAGGACTCGTGGCAAGGCAGTGGCTGGAGGACCAGAGCGGGCAAGGTGGTGGCTGCTGGACCCAGAGAGCCAGCGGCTGGAGGAACAGGCAGTTCCACAGTTGCATGCAAATAAACTGGGGGGAACAAGTGGGGAGTGAGACAGACCTCGCAACCCAAGGCTCCAACGCGGGGAAATAAAGCCTCAAACCTCTGACTGAAAACACCTGTAGGGGTTGAGGCGGCTGCGGGAGAAACTCCCAGCCTCACAGGAGAGTTCGTTGGAGAGACTCACAGGGTCCCAGAATTTACACAAGCCCACCCACCCGGGAATCAGCACAGAAGGGCCCAATTTGCTTGTGGGTAGCAGGGGAAGTGACTGAAAACCGGCAGAGAGTGGAGCAAGCGACATTGTTCCCTCTCGGACCCCTTCCCCACAGACAGTGTCACAACACAGTGACATGGGTTACCCTGCCCTGGTGACCGCCTAAGGCTTTGCCCCTTACTACTTAACAGGTGTGCCAAGACAAAAAAAAATGGCCCAAATGAAAGAACATATCAAAGCTCCAGAAAAAATACAACTAAGTGACGAAGAGGTAGCCAACCTACCAGATGCACAGTTCAAAACACTGGTAATCAGGATGCACACAGAATTGATTGAATTTGGATGCAAATTAGATGAAAAAATGAAGGCTATGCTAAGTGAAATAAAGGAAAATGTAGAGAGAACCAATAGTGATGGGAAGGAAACTGGGACTCAAATCAACAGTGAGGACTGGAAGGAAGAAAGAAACATTCAACTAGAAAAGAATGAAGAAACAAGAATTCAAAAACATGAAGAGAGGCTTAGGAACCTCCAGGACATCTTTAAATGTTCCAACATCCGAATCATAGAGGTACCAGCAGGAGAAGAGAAAGAGCAATAAATCGAAAACTTATTTGAACAAATAATGAAGGAGAACTTCCCCAATCTGGCAAAGGAAATAGACGTCCAGAAAGTCCAGGAAGCTCAGAGAGCCCCAAAGAAGTTGGACCCAAGGAGGAACACACCAAGACACATCATAATTACATTATCCAAGATTAAAAATAAGGAGAGAATCTTGGAAGCAGCAAGAGAAAAGGGGACAGTTACCTACAAAGGACTTCCCATGAGACTGTCAGCTGATTTCTCAAAAGAGACCTTACAAGCAAGAAGGGACTGGCAAGAAGTATTCCAAGTCATGAAAGGCAAGGACCTACATCCAAGATTACTCTATCCAGCAAAACTTTCATTTAGAATGGAAGGGCAGATAATGTGCTTCTCAGATAAGGTCAAGTTCAAGGAGTTCATCATCACCAAACCCTTATTATATGAAATGTTAAAGGGATTTATCTAAGAAAAAGAAGATAAAAAAGAATATGAAGAGTAAAATGACAGCAAACTCACAGTTGTTAACAACCAGACCTAAAACAAAAGCAAAAGCAAGCTAAGCAAACAACTAGAACAGGAACAGAATCACAGAAATGGGGATCACATGGAGGGTTGTCAAGAGGGGAGGGGGAGAGGGGGAAAAGGTACAGAGAATAAGTAGCATAAATGGTAGGTAGAAAATAGACAGGGGGAGGTTAAGAATAGCATAGGAAATGTAGACGCCAAAGAACTTAGAGGTATGACCCATGGACATGAACTAAAGGTGGGGAATGGGGGGTGCAGGGCGGAGGGGAATAAAGGAGGAAATGGGACAACAGTAATAGCATAATCAATAAAATATATTAACAAAAAAAAGAATTTCACTCTCTATTAGAATTGAAAAATTTGAATTGAATTTGACCAATTATTTTTTTACAAAAGGCTTTAGCAATTTAGTGTAAAGAACATATTATCTATTTCTTGATAATATTTTTATTCTAATTCCTCCCAATATCATTTATTCATACTGAAATGGTATCTTTCAGTTTTTACATGAATTATTATAAAAGCTACTAAACTAGTATATGGCAAGTGAAATTTAAAGTACTTCCTACATGAAATATACTAAGAAAACCATGATCCAACAAGTCAAGTTCTATTTTTATTTTTTTTCTTTACGGAGAACTCTCAAATGGCCTGTTTTTTCTCTATATGTAAAATTCTAAAAGTGGGAATATTTTAAAGGAAGAAATGATGACATAATTTTTGTAATCTTTGTGGCATTGGCAGTTATCAATGAAGTAATAGACTAAATATTTGTTCATGAAAGAACCCAATGTACTAAAATTTTGTCTATTTTCTTCTAATTTATTTAATTAAAATATCTACTATCTATAAACCAAGTGGAAGTTCCTAAATAATTTCTGACATGAGCTAAATTTTGCTTCTGATTCATAATGACTGGTTGTAACACTATGACATTTATGAAAAATTAATTAGTTATGAAGAACAAGAACTCTAGAAATAAAAATGCAGAGGCTGAAAATTGATTTGTAATCTTTTTCACACCATGTGGCATTGGTTAAATGGGATTAAAGCACTCAGGTCAGTTAAATAATATAAAAGAAGCCCTTTATTATACATTGGTCTTATTCTCAATAAATATATGTCATATCACAGTGATATGAATTACTTAAAATGTACACACAATACTTCAGCTGTGATTACAAACTTGTCTAAAATGCTACTTATTATCTGTCAAGCATGAAACTCGTAAAACTCAAAGTTTAGTCCTAATGCTTTTGAATCACTTGGCTAAATATTAAGAAGGAATATTTTGGTCTCTACCCCAGATGGACTGACTCAGTCTTGGAGGGTATGTCCTGGGAATCTGCATTTGCATTTCTATATATGTGCTTATTACCCATACCACTAGCATTCTGGTGAGAGTGCTAACTTCTTCACTCTCTCTGAGACGTAGATCGCTGAAGCATCAGTCCGTCATTCTGGAGTGTTTACCAAAAATTCACAGATAACATCTGTAGGCACAATTGGGCAACTGCTTCAAAGAGTCAATGAATCTTGTTCTTTTCAGTAATTCCTTTTGGTGTAGAAATTTATGGGCTGGTATTAATATCCAGTTACAGTTGTCTTGTGTCACCTGGGCAATGGTGAGTCCAATGACAACTTTCTCACCTACTACCCACTGATGGGCAAACTTTTCCTCTATTTTCTAGTGGAGAGACAGGAAGTAAGTCTGCGTGATGTCCTAGGAGGCTTTCAACGTAAGATTCTGTAGGTATCCTGTTTATATGGGGCTTTGTTTAGTTTAGATAGAGATACACAAATGCTGGTGTAATTTAAGAACAATAGACTGCAAAAATCAGTGTGTTAATCCCACCTGCTTTTCATGAGAAGCAGCAATGTTCTGTGATGATGTCAAAGGCCCTACTAGTCTTCCTAAATCTAGCGACAGCCCCAGTTCCGTCTCCTTGTGTTTCTCCCTCTCGCTGGTGTCTTTTCCACCACAAGGAAGCTTAGGCATGATGTTCACCTGTTAACATCGTTAACACAAAGTACTGGCGTAAGTACCCTAAAGCTCTTTATACAACTGCAACTTGACTTTAAAATAAGACTTTGCTAAAGATTAAGTGTAGTGTTTTCTAAACTATGTATGATTGAGATGTTAATAGATTTTATTTGGAAAAAATAATTATCAGGCTTAAATTTGGGTAGAGGATATACACAAATCAAGCATCTCACCCAGAATTCCTCAATACCAGGAAAGAGAGGTCATTATTGAAACAACATAGCATCAGTAGAGTAAAAACTAATCCTTGGATTTAAACACTGGGTAGGGAAGGTTAAGCTAGTTTTATATTAGCTATCTATTGCTGCATAAAAAGTTAATCTTAATCTTAGCAGGTGGAAAGAATACACATTTACGATCTGACAGTTTTTGAGTGTCAGGAATTTAGGGGCAGTTTAACTTGGTAGTTCTGGCTTAGTGTCACTCCAAGACTGCAGTTGAAGTGTCAGTCAGTGCTGCAATCATCTCGAAGTTCTACCGGGGAAGATCTGTTTATTCACACGGAGCTCTTCGCAGGGCTGCCTCACAACATGGTAGCTGGCTTCCGCTGGTGCCAGTGCTCCAGAGAGGGAGTGAAAGAGAAAACCCAAGATAGAAGCCACAGTCTTCTAATAACCTAATCTTGGAAGTGACATCTCATCACTTCTGCTATATATTATTCATTAGCAACAAGCCCACATAGAAGGGGAGAGGACTGTTTACACAACAGCATGTTTACACCAGAAAATAGAGGGGATCATTGGAGGCCATTCTAGAGGCTGCCTGCTACAAATTTCTTGACTGCAGGAATTTTTATTTTTATTTTTTTATTTTATCTATTACAGTTGTCCCAGTTTTCTCCTGTTGCTCTCCCCTGCACCACCTAGCCCCCTACCCCCACAGTCAATCCGTACCCTGTTGTCCATGTTCACGGGTCATTCATACTTGTTCTTTAGGCCCTTCCCCATCTTTCCTCCCTTATATCCCCTCCCACACCCCCACCCTCGGTCCCTGTCAGTTTGTACCTTGTTTCCGTGTCTCCGGTTCTATTTTTCGCGTTCGTTTCTTTTGTTCATTAGATTCCTGTAAATGAGATCCTATGGTATTTGTCATTCACTCCTGGCTTATTTCACTTAGCATAATACTCATCCATGTTGTCATGAAGGGTAGTAGTTCTTTCTTTCTACTGCGTAGTATTCTGTTGTGTAAATGTACCAAAGTTTATTGATCTACTCATTTATTGATAGGCACTTAGGTTGCTTCTAGCACTTGGCTATTGTAAATAACACTGCTAGGAACGTAGGGGTGAATAGGATCTTTTGAATTGGTGTTTCAGGGTTCTTAGGGTATAATCCCAGCAGTGGAATTTCTGGGTCAAAAGGCAGTTCCGTTTTTAGTTTTTGAGGAAATTTCATACTGTTTTCCACAGTAGCTTCACCAGTCTGCATTCCCACCAACAGTGCACTAGGGTTACCTTTTCTCCACATCCTCGCCAGCACTTGTTAGTTGATTTGTTAATGATGGCCATTCTGACCAGTGTGAAGTTTTATTTTGCATCTCTCTGATGGCTAGTGTTATTGAGCATTCTTTCATATGCCTGTGGGCCCTCTGTATGTCCTCTTGGAGAAGTGTCTGTTCAAGTCCTTTGTCCATTTTTTAGTTGGATTGTTTGTCTTCCTGGCAATAAGTCATATGAGTCTTTATATATTTTGGAGATTAAACTGTTGTCCAAGGTATCATTGGCAAATATATTTTCCCATACGGTTGGTTCCCTTTCCATTTTGCTGATGTTTTCTTTAGCCATGCAGAAGCTTTTTATTTTGATGAAGTCCCATTTGTTTATACTTTCCTTTATTTCCCTTGCTCTAGGCAGGGGTGTCTAACTTGCAGCCCACAGCCCACATGTGGCTCAGGATGGCTATTAATGCAGCCCAACACAAAATCATAAATTTACTTAAAACATTATGAAATTTTTTGTGATTATGTGTTGCAGTGTATTTAGTATGTGGCCCAAGACAGCTCTTCTTCTTCCATCGTGGCCCAGAGTTGCCAAAAGGTTGGACACCTCTGAAAGAGCATGCTTCGATGAAAATATTACTGTGTGGGATATCTGAAATTTTACCACCTACGTTTTCCTCTAAGACTTTTATGGTGTTGCAGCTTATGTTTAAGTCTTTTTTTTTTTATGTTTAAGTCTTTTATCTACTTTGACTTTATTCTGGTGTATGGTATAAGTTGGTGGTCTAGTTTCATTATTTTGAAACCATTCCAGATCTCCCTGCACTATTTGCTGAAGAGGCTATTTTCACTCCATTTTCTGCTTCTGCCCCCTTTGTCATATATTAATTGACCGTAAAGACATGGGCTTATTTCT
The DNA here is from genome assembly GCA_004026765.1 of Micronycteris hirsuta. Lineage (NCBI taxonomy): Eukaryota > Metazoa > Chordata > Mammalia > Chiroptera > Phyllostomidae > Micronycteris > Micronycteris hirsuta. The sequence continues at coordinate 4,750 of PVJI01007716.1, read as the reverse complement.
GGGTTCTCTGTTCCGTTCCATTGTTCTATGTGTCTGTTGTTATGCCAGTACCAGGCTGTTTTGATTACAGTGGCCTTGTAGTATAATTTGATATCAGGTATTGTGATCCCTCCTACTTTGTTCTTCTTTCTCAAGATTGCTGTGGCTATTTGGTGTCATTTTTGGTTCCATATAAATTTTTGAAATATTTGTTCTATATCTGTGAAATATGTCATTGGTATTTTAATAGGGATTGTGTTGAATCTATAGATTGCTTTGAGTAGTATGGACATTTTAATGATGTTGATTCTTCCAACTGCAGGAATTTTTAAGTATTTAGTATGCTCTTCATCATTGTGAACATCTAAGGGGGATAATATAGTAAGCTATATTTTCCCAACTGTTTGACCTTGGAATCTTTCTAACTGCCCTCATTCTGCCAATTTATCCATGGGCCTAGTGTTCTAACTTGCTGCTCAAGGGCAATCCTTAGACCACCAGTGAGTTTTTAACATATGCAGGATCTCAGGCCTTTCCTTAGACCCACTGCTTTAATGATAATATTCCTTGTTGCAGAGTGCACTTTATCTGCTGTTAATATAGCCACTCAGCTTTCTTTTGATTGGTGTTTGGAATATCTTTTTCTGTCCTTTTCTTTTTAACCTATATAAGTATATTTTTATACTTAGAGTATATTTCTAGTAAATAGCATATAAATAAGCTTTTCTAGTCTGACAGTTGCTTCCTTTTAATTATGGTTTTGAGGCCCTTATATTGAATGTAATTATTGATTGGATTTAAATCTACCATCTTTTAAGATGTTTTCTATTTGTAAATTAGTTCTTTATTCTCTTAAATTTTTTGTTATATTTTATTGATTATGCTATTTAAGTTGTCCCAATTTTCCCCTTTGCCCCTCTCCACCCGGTACTCCCCTGCTCTCTAGAAATCCCCCCTTTAGTTCATATCCATGGGTCATGCGTGTAAGTACTTTGGCTTCTCCATTTCCCATACTATTCTTAACACCCCCTGCCCCCACCACCGCAGTCTATTTTGTGCCTACCAGTTATGCTTCTTAATCCCTGCACCGTTTCCGAATTCCCCCCCTTCCTTCTCCCAGCTGATAACCCTCCAAATGATCTCCATATCTATGATTCTAGTCCTGTCCTGGTTGTTTGCTTAGTTTGTTTACTTGGTTTTCTTTTTAGATTCGGTTGTTGATAGTTGTAAATTTGTTGCATTTTTAGTGTTCATGGTTTTGATATTCTTCTTGTTCTTAAATAAGTTCCTTTAACATTTCCTGTAATAATGGCTTGGTGTTGATGAACTCCTTTAGCTTTACCTTGTCTGGGAAACACTTTATCTGTCCTTCCTTTCTAAATGATAGATTTGCTGAATAGAGTAATCTAGGTTGTAGGTCCTTGCTTTTCATCACTTTGAGTACTTCTTGCTAGTCCCTTCTTGCCTGCAAAGTTTCTTTTGAGAAATCAGCTGACAGTTTTATGGGAACTCCTTTGTAGGTAACTCTCTCCTTTTCTCTTGCTGCTTTTAAGATTCTTTCTTTCTCTTTAACCTTTGGCATTTTAATTATGAGGTGTCTTGGTATGTTCATCTTTGGGTTCAACTTGTTTTAGACTCTCTGTGCTTCATGCACTTGTATGTCTATTTCCTTTGCCAGATTTGGGAAGTTCTCCTTTATTATTTGTTCAAATAAGTTTTCAGTTTCTTGCTCTTCTTCTCCTTCTGGCTTCCCTATGATTCGGACGTTAGCACATTTTGAGATGTCTCAGAGGTTCCTCAGCCTATCTTCATTTTTCTGAATTCTTCTTTCTTCTTTTTGTTCTGGCTGAATGTTTATCTCTTCCTTATGTCCCAGATTGTTGGTTTGAATCCCAGCTACCTTCCCTTCTCTATTGGTTTCCTATGGATTATTCTTTATTTCAGTCAGTGTAAGCTTCGTTCTTTCCTTTATTTTTTGTCATACTCAGGAGTTCTCTGAGCATCCTGATAACCAGTGTTTGAACTCTGCATCTGATAGGTTGGCTATCTCCATTTCACTTAGTTCTTTTTCTGGGGTTTTGTTCTGTCCTTTTATTTGGGTCATATTTCTTTGTCTCCTCAATTTAGCAGCCTCCCTGTGTTTCTTTCTGTGTATTAGGTAGAGCTGCTTTTATTCCCTGTCTTAGTAATGTGGCCTATTTTGAAAAGACACCTATAAATTGTGTTGGGCGGGGACTTAAGTAATTGCTCAGTTGGGACACCCACTTCACTTTGTGGCCGTGTGGGGAGTGCTTGGAGAGGGGACAGTGCCACCACCTGGCATCTGGGTGTTCGCCTCGTGCTTGCCCTGCTTCCAGTCACTTCACCCCCTTCCCATGTGCAATTGGTGCCCTTCCAGCTGTGCCCCAGTGGTGAATCCCAGAGTTGGTAGGTTTGTTACATTCTAAGACCATGCTGGCTCTTTAAGTGGTGAAAATCTGGCAGTTTTTTCTGCTACCCAAACCCCCACTATTTTTATAGCCACAGGTAACAGGGATATATCTTCCCAGTGCTGGACCCCTGGACTATGTGGCCTGGGGCTGGGACTACTCACTCCAAAGATATCCCCCCTGTCCCTTCTGCCACTGCCACCACTGCTGCCTTCCTCACCACACCATCTCTCTGCGAATCTCCATGACTCCGCCCCTCCTACCCATCTGTTTGAATGTGTCTTCTTTAAATCCTTGGCTGTTGAATTTCCATACTGCTCAATTTTCTGATGGTTCTGGGGGTTATTAGTTTTGAGATCTGATTGTAATTCTTTTTATGGTTGCACAAGGAAGCAATTCGTGTCTGCCTATGCCTCTATCTTGACTGGAAATCCGTTTGTCATTCTTATTTCCCTTAATTCTTGCCTTTTTTTAGATCTTTTTATTGTTTTATTTTATCTCTGCTATTGGTTTATTAGTAATATCTCTTTTAAAAAAGATTTTAGTGGTTGATTTAAGGTTTAATATACCTCTTTAATTTATCATAGTCTATCTTCAAGTGCTATTATGTCACTCATGTATAGTGAAAGAACCTTATGGTAGTATACTTCCATTTCTTTCCTCTCGTCTTTTGTGGTATTTTTGTCATTCATTTTAATTCTACATAAAATTCCCACAAAGTATTGCAACTATTTTTGCTTTTATTTATCTTTGCTTGTATCTTTATAAAAGACAATTATCTTTTATTTATTTATTTTTTAAATGACTTTATTGTTCAATTACAGTTTTTTGCATTTTTCCCCCACCACTCCCCTCAACCCCAGCCAAACCTCCCTCCCTCCCTTGCTTCCACCCTCCCCCTTGGTTTTGTCCATGTGTCTTTTTTAGTAGTTCCTGAAAACCCTCCCCCACAGTCGCCTCGCCCCTTCCCTCTGCCTGTTGTTAGATTGTTCTTAATTTTAATGACTCTGGTTATATTTTGTTTGCTTTTTTATTTTGTTGCTTATGTTCCAGTTAAAGGTATTTGTCCCTTACTGCCTGGCTTATTTCACTTAGCACAATGCTCTCCAGTTCTACCCATGGTGTCACAAAGGGTAGGAGATCCTTCTTTCTCTCTGCTGCGTAGAATTTCATTGTGTAAATGTATCATAGTTTTTTGATCCACTCATTTATTGATGGGCACTTAGATCACTTCCAGCACTTGGCTATTGTAAATTGTGCTGTTATGAACATTGAGGTGCATAGGTTCTTTTGGATTGGTGTTTCAGGGCTCTTAGGGTATAATTCCAGTAGTGGAATTGCTGGGTCAAAAGGCAGTTCCATCTGAGGAAATTCCACACTGTTTTCCACAGTGGCTGCACCAGTCTGCATTCCCACCAACAGTGCACTAGGGTTCATCATGACACCATAAAAATTCTAGAGGAAAACATCAGCAGAAAAATCTCAGATATTCCACACAGCAACATCTTCAATGATATGTCCCCTAAAGGAAGGGACATAAAGGAAAGAATAAACAAATGGAACCTCATCAAATTAAAAAGCTTCTGCATGGCTAAAGAAAACAGCATTAAAATGAAAAGAGAACCTACTATAGGGGAAGACATATTTGCCAATGATACCTCGGACAAGGGTTTGATCTCCAAAATATATAAAGAACTCACACGACTCCACTCCAGGAACACAAAAAGCCCAATTAAAAAATGGGCAAAATACTTGAACAGACACTTCTCCAAAGAGGACATTCAGAGGACCCAGCGACATATGAAAAGATGCTCAGCATCACTAGCCATCAGAGAGATGCAAATTAAAACCACAATGAGATACCACTTTACATCCATCAGAATGACCATCATAAACAAATCAACAAACAAGTGTTGGAGAAGATGTGGAGAAAAGACAATTATCTTTTAAAATGATTAAAATAATTAAAAAACTTATATTTACTTTTATCTTTATCATTTCTGGAGCTATTTTTTGCTTTGTAGATTCAGATATACATCTTCTATACTCTTCCCTACTAAGAACTTCTTTTAACATTTATTGTAGTGAGAGTCTACTGGAAATGAAAAAGTTTCATTTGCCTTCATTTTTTTGAGAGATATTGTAGCTGGGTATAGAATTCTGGATTGACAGTATTTTTCTTTCACAACTTCAAAGATGTCAGTCCATTATCTTCTGGCTTACACGGTTTCTAATGAGAAACCTACTGTAAGTTTTATTCCTCTTTTTGCAATGTGTCATTTTTCTCTGATTGCCTTTGAAGTTTTTCTCTTTATCTTCTGTTTTCATTAATTTTGAAAACT
>PVJI01007715.1:0-76150 GCA_004026765.1 Micronycteris hirsuta | reverse complement strand
TCTCTGTAGTGCTCTGCTGACTTGGCACTAGCAGAATTATTTGAAGAAGCCAAAAGCATCACCAGTCTCTGTTAGCCTCAAGTTCTGTAGATACAGGGCACAATCACTTAGAGGCATCTCAGTTAAGTGAGCATAACTGTACCAATTAGGCAGGAGTCCTCACTATTAAATATTATTAGATTTAATTTAGTGTCCTGGGAAAATTCTTGATGAAGCCCATCCCACTAAGGGCAGAGCATTGCATACTTAAATCCACAGCAACATGCTCAGAAAACACTTCTGAAATAAGGTTTGTTAAGCCCCAAACAATATCATTTAGGGACATATTGCCTAAATATCAATCATTAAGACTGAAAAAAACTTTAGAAATGTCATCATGTCTGACCCTGTCACTTTATAGATAAAGAAATTAAAATCCAGGAAGGTATGGTTGACTGGTTAGAAGAAATAAGACTCATTACTTGATACGATCATACATTCTGAAATATGTCAGTGACTAAAAGCACATCTCTGAAGCTGTGAATACTCATTATTCTTGTGTTGTTGGTAGTAGAATTAAAATACTAAGCTTTGTGTTTCCAACTAGTGTTTCAACCTTGAAGAAGTCAATCTAACTGCATCTGATTTTTGTTAATTTCAAGTTAGAGATAATTTTGTCTATCTCATGAAGCTGTTGAAATTTAATAAATACTGCATGACAAGGTGCTTTCCATAAATTTAATGTTAAAATGGAGGTAAAAGCTTATGTTTTAAGAGTTTATCTGTGGCTTTTAGTTCTAGGTAGTGAATTGAGTTTATGTGTTTCTTGCTCCTCTACCACCTCCCACAAAACACCACTGAAATACTATTAGAGAATAAAGAATGTAAAATCTACAACAATAAGAAATGTTAGGGTTAGACATCACCTAAGGAGAAATTTTAATAGATTTTGGGGAGACAAAGGTGAGATGAAGAACTGGTGGACGAAGAAGCAGACCAATGGACAACACAGCTATGAGTTCATGTGCAGAGACCTTGCCTGGGTCTTCTCTTCTTCGAGGGACCATGGAGGGGATTAGGACTCAGGAATGGCAGGTGCTGTTGAATGTAAAGCAGAGCTGTGGGATGCACAACAGGGAAAGTAAATCCTGAGCACAGCCCAGTTATCTTCAGTAACAACATGCCTGGCATGGAGGTATCTACCACTCGCCATAACCACTGCGGCCAAAGGGCTCTTCTCCAAAAAACTGAAGCAACCATTTGGGGGAAATTAGAGTGGATGATGTGGGAGCTGACGATCCTCACCAAAACCCTTTCTATTTTGCCCTTTGGGAGCACCAAAGCCTGAGAGCCCCAACCCTGCCAGTACCCTCTGGGGGGAAAACTGATGGTTGAGAATCCCTGTCACTATACTAAAACTCATAGTGAAGTTTTATGTTGCCTTGTTCATTAATATGAAAAGGCAACTGAAAAACAAGGGTATTTGTGGAAAGCCTGCAGCATGAAAGAGAAAGAAATAAAAAGAAAAATTAACTTCAGAGAAAAATAAGAGATACCAGTAAACAAAGGAATATACAATGCCATCCTAGATAGAATCAAGGAGGTATTATATTCATAAAAATAAAATGATACAAAAATGGACAGAATAAAAGAAAGCTCCTGGAATTTAAAAACTGTTGCTAAAATTAGGGGAAAAAAACTATACAATATTTGCAAGAGAAAGTAAATACAATCTTTCAGAAAATAGTTAAAAGACTACGAGAAAGAAAATATGTGAAAAGATTATTTAAAAAAGATAATCAACCTAGCAAGCATGTTGTTCAACTAATGAGTTTCAGAAAGAATGAGCAGCCCTGGCTGGTGTAGCTCAGTGGATTGAGTGCCGGCCTGCAAACCAAAGGGTTGCTAGTTTGATTCCCAGTCAGGGCACATGCCTGGGTTGCGGGTCATGTCCCCACTACAGGGAGTGTTAGAGGCAACCACACATTGATGTTTTTCTCCCTCTCTTTCTCCTTCCCTTCCCCTCTGTCTAAATAAATAAATAAATAAATATAATCTTTTTTTTAAAGAAAGAATGAACAATAAAATCAGATCACAAGATATTATTAAAAAAATAAACAGAAAAAAAGCTTGTGGGGGTTTGCCACATGGACATTTGCGTTGAAAGGGCTCAACATCTACACAAAATCAGAGAAAATTACATACCTAGGAATGTCAAGGTGAAATTTCAGAACACTGAAGATAAAGAGGTCTCTAAAAGCTTTCAGATAAAATACACGTACATGTATATGTATTTCTTGTTCAAAATTACAACAGTCATCTTTTTAACAGCCATTCTGGACACTAGATGACAACAAAGCAATGCCTTCAAAGCTGGGAATGCGATATGCCGCATGGACAAACTGTGAAACAAGCATGGTGTCACAATAAAACTCTTTGCGGAGAGTCAACCTCCTGAGCAAATCTTCTCAGGAGATTTTGAGGATATCTTGAGCAAAATGAGAAAATGTACTAAGAAAAGAGAAAGGTATGAATTCAATAAATAGAACACCCAAATCAGAACAGTTGAAGGAAGTCCCAAAGGGCAGGCCCACAGAGCAGGCAAGACAGATGGAAGGAAGAAGAAACTCCTGGAGGGATCATGCTGAGGGTGCAGCGATGAACTTACTAGTAAGTGATGAAAGAAGAATCTGATAATAATTGAGAATATAATAAAGGCAAATGGTTTGAGAACAAAAAGAGCCAAAGTAAGAAGCTTATACAAAACAAAACCCCATTGAACAATACTTATATAATTATGCTAATATGAAGTTTATTATTGATGTTTAACCTTTAGAAATAATCTACAACCAAAGCACAGAAAACACAACTATGCTGGCAGAATGTTAAGAACATGTCACTATAAAACTAAAATTATAACTCGTAGAAATGGGGGGGTTTGTCATCAGGGAACAAAGCCGTAGGACATGGTGGGAGTGGGTAGCACCTCAGCTGAAAGAGTGTGGGGTCATACAATACTGCTTTTGGTTGATTGAATAAGAACTTTAAAAATGTAAATATATAATTTTAGACTTACAAAGGTAATCTTTAGAGGGATCGAACACAATGACATAGTTATATTTGTAAGAAAAATGGCATTACTGGTAGAGAACATAAATAAATTTCATAGATAAGCCCTAAAATTTAGAAGTCGAAATATAGTGGTATAAATATATCACTTAGAGTTACTGAGGCAGCTGCCCAAGGAATAGTAAGAGTTAAAAGTTGTTCTTATGAGAGGGACTAAAGAAGGAAAAGTGATGGGACAAGAACGGGTCATTCCTATATTTGATCTTAGCCAAAAGGCGGAGAAGCAATGAGAAAGGGTTATTCCTTTTCATAATACACTTTGACATTCTCGGTTGATTCTCCTCATTCATTCACTCTTTTCTTCCTAATGGAACTCTAATTTAGTTTGTACACAGTTCTACCTAAAACCCCAAAGGTAATCACATTTCCTTTGCCTGGGATCTATTCTGGTTAATGGTATGGGAAAGGAAGGCTCCCAGGGCGGAGGAGGGTCATTTTTGAGAAAAATTGCCCTCACTCCTTAGAGAGAACTATAAAGAGATGTGCTTTAACCCTTGTCCTCTTCCTGATGATGATGCCATTTCTGAATGGGCCACTGAAGCCGTCGGACAATGAAATTTAGACTGAGAATTATCAGACAATTGGAAAGAAGTCAGGTTCTTCAGGATAATTGTGAGCTGCAAAACTCACCAGGCTCAAAGCCTGCCCTCCCATTAACATCCTGTAGTGTCAGATGATAATTGCTTTATTTTTTTTAAGTCAGTAGAGTCAAGGCTTGTGTTACTCGCCACCAGCGGTACTCAATCTGATACATAAAGCTCGTCTGTATTATTTGATTTTTTGAACATGTGCCTGTATTACATTAATAAAAACATTTAATATTACAAATCTCACTCTAAGCATGCAAAATCCTCCCTCTGCATTTCATATTTTTAAAACATTGCATTTTTAAAAAATTATCAAGTGGAAACATCAGTCAATGTAAGAGTGTATAAAGGTAAAATGAAACTCCGGCCACCTGGGTATGCAACATATATGTTGTGATTATATATTTTACCAAAAAACTTGTTTTTACACCACTCTGTCACAGATATACTTCCTTGTCAATGAACACATATTCAACTTATTCTTTTGAATGACTGTACAGATTTCTGCAGATGGACAGACCACAATTTATTTAACCTGCACCTTATTAATAGGTATTTAGATTGCCTCCAATTTTTCGCTAATATAATAAATGTTGCCAGAAACATTCAGACACATGCTTCTTTATATAAGTATTTTCCTAAGATAAATTCCAAGATGTGAAATTGCTGGTTCAAAGGACACATGTGTTTTAAATTTTAATAGATTAGAAATTGAAAACCCTTTCCCACAAAGTGGGCTGTGCTATTTTATACTCTCACTAACAATATATGAGTAGTAATTTCCCCACATTTTTACAACTAATGCTATTATCAACCTTTTAAAATTTTGGTTCATGAAACAGGCAAACAGGATAGATCATTATTGTTTTGATTTGACTTTCTCTGATTTATCGTCTCTTCATATGTTTATTAGTCATTTTATTTTTATTCATATCTTTCAATGATTATTTTCCTATTTGGCTGTTTGTACTTTCTTTTTATTTTGTAGTTCTTTGTTTTTTTAGGAATGTTTCCTTTATTATATACGATGCATTCTCCCAAGCTGTTGTTTGTCTCTTAAGTTTTTAATTTACAAGTGTCACAACATTATTATCCAGGGCTTTAAAGATTTGGGTAAGATCATTTATTTCTTTGACCTTTTCCTTTGTCTGCATTAAGAATAAATCAAAGCAATATCAAACTATTGGGCAAATTCTTATTGAATGCCTACTGCGTCCAGTAATCACAGGAGACTATGGTAGAAAGACAGACCCTGAATATAGAGATCACCTAGTACAAAGAGGAGATAGACCTGTCCATACGTATTCCACTACAATAAATTTACAACATAATATACATCGGGGAATAGGGAAAAAAGAATATCTATGAATTATTAGGGAAGAGTTAGTTTGTTATTTCTATGAATTCTTAACTGTTTATGCACATCAGTTTGCCTCGACTATTGAATTCTTACCGTGTACTACTAATATGAATCAAATATCATGTGTACCCTCTTAGTAGACTATAGTTTAAAATATTTTTATGCTCAAAATTTAGTAAATAAATTCTTCAAAATTTGTGTATCTTTTGCCATTAAATTATATAAGTATTTTAAAGAACAATTGAAGTGTGAGTCATTTGAATGTGAAACATTACCATTTTAAAGCGTTCATTCTAGAATTTTAATTCTTATATTTAGTCATCTGAAACTTTATATTTTCATAACTATGAACTATCTAGAAATATTTTCTAAAACCATTATATAAATGCATGTTATTAAAAAAAAACACTTCCTTGTCATACTCTACCCAGTTCCTCCACCCAAACACACCCACTTCTGCAGGAGGAAAAGACACCACAACTGCTTCCTTTAAACCTTTGCAAACGTCTTTTGGTTGGTTCCCCGCTCTTTAACTAAGGCATTTATCTAGGGTCACGCCAGCTATCTTATGACAAACTTAACACAAAAGGATAAACAAAACTGTTCACAATATCTCAATGCCTATTTCATCATATAGAAAGTTAAGTACAGTTGGAAGGCTAGCCCACCATCAACAAGAAACCATGGAGTCTTAAAGTATTTATCACATGCTGATTCCCAGCCGATTCTGTTCCTGTGACCTTTGTTCCATTTCCCATTCTTCTCCACCTGTCTCCGGCTCAGTTTAGCCCTTTTTCAATATTCATCTGATATTGAATGTCCATCCCAAGAAAGACAGAGCATAACCTCAGAATATCTTGAATTGAAAAAAAAAAAAAAGGAGAAGTAAGTGGGCTCTACCTGTAGTTCTAAGCAATCAGAGATTTGATTCTAAATAGCTCTGGGGGATTCACCATATGACTCCTATTCATGGAAATTGCTGAGTAATCTCTCTGTATGACATTACAAATACTAGCTTCCTGTCTAATTTTGTTTGAAGCTTTTCTGTATTTCTATTGCTGTTAGAACAAGAACTGTAAATGTGGAAAGGATTTTTAAGATCAATCAATTCAGGCCTCTAATTTTACAGATGAAGAAAGATTTCTAGAGGTTATTATTGACCATTAAGTGGCTGTGTGACTTTGAGGAATTTGATCCACTGACTTTGAAGACTGGGTTGGAGTTTAGGAAAGATGTTTTTACACATTATCTACATAAAAAATTAAGAAGTCAGGAAACTTGAAGCATAACCAAGATTATATGAATTCATTGTTGCAATTGTTTTCTTTTACTCTACAAGCATTATTATATATGGTTATGCCAATATTTGTTAAGTTGTCCGTTTAAAAGATTATACTCTAGAGAACATATTAAGGATCACCAGCTCAGACAACTAAAGGGTTGTTATTAAGAGGAGCTAATAGGTCAAGATAATCCCCCGAGAGTTTATTTTGTAAAGTCTGCTTGAATTAAAAACTGGCAAGTTGTAACAGCATCATAAAAATTAGATTTTAGTAAGTTTTGGTTGAATGGGATCTTACTACATAGGTCACTGTAAATCCCTCTTGGATTCTTAGTGAAGTTACAACAATTCTGAACACCTTGTGAATGGGTGACGGACAGTTCTATAAAATGGTGCAAACAGCCCTGCTTGTGTTTTTGCATGTCAATAATTCTCAGGAACATTGCAGTCCTCAAAATTTGAAGAAATTGAAGTTTTCCCATTTATATTGGTTCATTCCATTTTTTAGAGCAAATAAGATACCTGTTTTTCTTTCCTGAAATTCTGTCTGTGATTTTTTTACTTTAGTTTTAGGTATAAGAAAAATAGGTTTCTTTTTAATCTTTCAGTGTTTTTTTCACTATTAAGTATTTTAACATATTACCAGCATGGCATATTACACATGGCATATGGAACACTTTAGAAGCTATTATTTCCTTTTAAAATATCTCCTCAGGTGGAGAAAAAAACATTGGACAGTCATTCACGTGTGACTCATGATCTACTGACTTTGTATTTGTGGTAGCCATCATGATCAGATCTTAGAAAAGGATGTGCTACTTCAACTTAATCTAAATTTTATCTTTGTCTCTTTAGCTTCCATTTCTATTTAGGTGGAATACTGTGAAAAGCAATGGCTCACACACTTTGTTTGCCTCGGGGAGGAGCAAATGTGTGTGTATTTAAAAGAAAGCCCATCAGTAATGGAGTTCTGTGTTCAAACCTGAGACTTTCTAGAAAAGAAATCCTTTCTTATCTATATATTTCTATCTGGAAAGCTGTTTTATTTTCATCAGAAAATTTTTTTGTTGTTATAAAAACTGTGCTTATTTAAGGACACAAATATCACAATTTTACATGTGGGGTGTGTTTTAAAAAAGATTTTAATTCGTCTAACGGAATAGAGAAAAATGACTTTCATTTCATCATATGTTGGGTTTTAGCATGCTGAAAAGATGATTTAATAATTGCAGCCTTGCTACTCATGTTATTTTTACTTTGTACTTCTTTAGGAATGGCTCATCGCATGACATTAAAACCAAACTCTGCCATTAGAAAAGGATTGGTATTAACCAGATTTTGAAAAGAGAAAACAACAACAAAACCATCCAAAATTCTTGAAACAACAAAAGAGAAACTGATTAAAAAAACCAACACCCCACAAATCTTGGCACTTGCTCACCTCTTTTAACCCTTTCTCCTCCATAAAATAAAACCACGTTGAAGGAATTGTTGTGAAAACAACTGCCAAAACTTCTTTAGCAGTGTTTGAAAGGACATGACAGAATGGATTTATTGAGCCTGGATCAAGCGTGCTTGTCTCACATTTTTTTCGGTTTTGTTATGCTTGGATACTCAGTTAGACTCTGAATTTAGTGATGACGCTATGGGACTCTTTCGCATATGTTGTAGAGAGAGTGGTGGTGAACTCATGATGGCCAATCAACCAAAGAAACAAAAGCATATTGAGAAACACAAGCTGTAAGGCACAGTTCATGCAAAGAAAGTCTGCTCTAGGTATGTGTAAGCTTGGAGGGAAGAGTCACACCCGAAAGCTGGGGCCCCGTGCTGTTAGCAATGAGCTTGGCTCTGTAGGGCCTTTTAAAAAAGGTATGGAGATTGGTGGAGAGAAATGCAATGATGACAAGTGGGCTCTTCCCCTCTCCGTGGGATGGATGGAGGGAGTTGGGCATGATAGCTTGTGATATTCAAGTACCGCGATTTTTTTCTTATAAACATGGAAGCCATTATTTTTTAAAGCATGTGGTTTCAATGGTACATACTTGATTTATGACTAAGAATTCTTTTTCTTCATGCCATATTAGCATCCTCGTATAATTAGTTTCCCTCTTGAAACTTAGATTGGGCTGAATTCTATTTTATCAAGGTAGTGAATATGGTTTGGACAGTTTAGTTTTAAAACACATAAGAAATATGGAAAACAGAGACGTGTTCTTTCTTGAATTTAGCAAGGTAAAAATCTCTGTCCTTTTACTACAGGCATAGGTACAATGCTGGCCCGAACGACTTAAAGAATCCTTTGTTTCATCTGCACCTCAGTCTTGTCAGAATGACATGGGTGTGTGAGCTTAGCTGGATTTAACTGGATGTGAATCTGAGCACATATTATGCATGCAAATCAAGTCTCCATTCTTTTAACCATAAAAGGCATCATCATAGATCCCAAAGCTGGTTCTATGTTAAATGACCTGAGATAACAATATTACTTCTTCCCGTGGACCTGTTTCTCTTTCCACAGGACTTAAAGCTTCTTTACCTCTCTTAAGGCTTGTCAGTGCAAGCCTCTGAACATTTACCTGTAAAAACTTGTAATTAAAAAAATGTATCCTAATCTTTTAGCAAGTAATTACATTGCGCATTATTCACTCTTCACAAGATATCCAAGATCTAAAGGATGGCGGCCTCATCAAGTTTTTATTGCTTACCTTGACGCATTTCCAGTTTGGGAAGTATCCTCTCACTTTCTGCTTAACATACAGGGACACAAAAATAAATTCAAAACAAGGTACCTTGAAAGAAGAACTTTGTTAAATAATGATCAAATTAGAAAATTACATACCAAAGTATCCCGCACATATATAATAAGATGAGATATGCATGTGTTTGCCTGTATGTATGAGATACAGTCTCAGCATATATAACTATGCATAATTTTTCTCATGCAATGTAATTAGAGAAATTACATATCTAGCCAATTAGTCTTCATATTTTCCTTCTCCTTAGCTAAATGTCCTTGATAACCCACCACTGCCTTCACTTCTGCCATCTGACTGTCACCCGCTCCGCTCCCCTTGCTGTCCTGCACCGTCCTTCACGTTGTGTGCTTTCTTTGTAGGGCTACTTCCTCCCTCCCACTCTGGTTCTCTTCACTTTCCCACCCTTTTCCCAAGTCTCAGATGCTGGGCAAGACTCCAGGTGTTCGTGGGTGGACAAAACAATTACGCAGATGGAAACAAAGAAGACTCCCTCTGTGATGTCATTAATGACCCCAGACCTCTGCTGCTTCTTTTCTTGTTTGTCCCTCAGTCAAAAATAAGAGAACATGTCATCACTCTAAGTAGAATTTGGTTGCCAAAGTGTCCTTCCAATTCCAGTCCATTGGCCTACAGGAAGCCCAAGGCAGCCCAAACACTGCCTTCTAGAGTACCTCCTTATCCCTTGAGAAGGGGGGAATTTTAGGCTCGGGAGACAGCTTTTAAGGCTAAGCTTGGCCTAGCATGTCTGCCTCTAAGTGTAGAGCAGTATCGGGGAACCCCAGCTCTGTAGGTACAAGCCTGAGCTCTAATGAGGTCCCTGGAAAATCCCCACCCTCAAGTTTAAGACACTCCTAAGCTGGCAGAGCTTCCTCTTCCCCAGTTGCCACTCAGCAGGCTCTCTGCAGCCCGGCAAGACCTGGCAATTTCACCGTCTGCCGTCAGCTCTCTAAATGCCTGGCTCTCTGAGTACCTTGTCAGAGTGGATTCTGTGTATTCATTCAGACAGCCCTGCCTTGGCTCAGAGGATAGAGTCAAGCAGGGGATTTCTCACAGATTTCCCCCAATCTCCCTCTCTCCGTTTCCCCTGTGAAGCCACGGGGAGAGGTTGAGGCTGCTACGACCCTAAAACAGTGTTTCTCAAATTTTTTGTCATTGTTCTCTTAAGGGGATTTTTAAAATATAGTTTTCCTAATAAATTAAAATTTTATTAGGAAAATAATAAAATTTCCCCATGACAATTTAACATAAATGAACTTTATATCTGTTTATATACTGTGTGTATCTCTGTTTTATACATAACACAAGTTAGATGGTTTTGTTCCCTGAGAAACAATCTTCATCCTATGGAGGTGATAGCGTTCCCATTAAAATGTGTGCTCGGTGGATTTCCCTGTTTCTGAGATAGGGCTGACCCTGAGTTTGACACAATCGAGGGGTCTTTAGCCTTTATGTTGTCTACCTTTATGTTGCGATAGTCTCCTGTGCACATCATCCCACTGCGTTCTCTCAGTTTATTTCCTTTTGTATCCTTTCAGCATTAGGGAGCATCAGGAATCTGCCACGGGCTGTAGTGCAGATGGGAGTTGTCCAAAAATAAAGTGTGTACAACATTCCTGTGGAGTTACCCACTGCCCTAGCCAGAAAGCATTCCTCAGATCTCAGGGCGATTGTTGCCTGGCTCTTTATCTCAAAGACCAGGGATACAAAGATGTTGCCCAGCACATGCACTATTTAGGAAACATGCCCAGAGGAATAAGGATTAATACTGGAGGGGGCTTATCTGGACACCCAACACAGCAAAGCTGGCTGGGGGTGGGGTGGGAGTGAGGAGAGAAGCATTGTGGGGCAGCCCTGATGGAGAGGAAAGAGAAGGTGGTCTCAGCCCCGTGGTCCTTCTGGAGATCAAGGACTACGAGCCCTCTTACGCCTGCACTCTGCACTGGCTCTGCAAAATCCTCTGTATTCAAAATACAATATGGTCAGGACTGCATTTTTAGGAAGCTCAGCCATTACATTTAAAAATACATTTCATGACTTTCAATTATCTACAGATTGAAATGCATTCTTATTAAATTAGAATTTTGGGCTCTCTATAGAACAATACTACTTATTTATCTGCTACTTTTCTCTAACCTGCAGTGTACACACTCTGCAATACAAACTCTAAACTCATTATGGCACAAATAATAATTTACGTGCCTCTGGTGAGGTTATATTCCCTAGTTGTGATAAGCTCCCATTCTGCTGCCACCTATTTAAATCCTGTCCTCCCTGTGCCAAGGTCAGCCTCTGGAAAGTACTTTCTGATTTTTCCAAATAGATATTAATTTTTCCTCCTTCAAACTCTCACATTCCCTTGTGCAAGCACTGAAAAGGATATCAAATTAGAATAAAAGGTGGAATAAGGTGTTTAGCTCCTAGACTAACCTGTGAGAACAAGGATTCAATTATACCCATCTTCGAATCTTACACAGTGCCTAGTGCTCACACCGAGGACACAGGGCTACGATGGAATTTCTTGTACTGGTGCTTCCAGGCCAGAAGAGGAAAGAACTCTGCTGGAAACACCCGCCTCATGTCATCTGTGCAGTGGGTAACGACGGGCTTCACCTCTGACGCCTGCAGAGACAGAAATTCCGTCAGAGGAGCAGAGAGAAGAAAGGCATATGTTTTGTCATCTTTGCCAGTCTTTTTGTTTCACTACTTTGCTTGCTTTACTTAGGTTTTCCTGGAGGAGAACAGACTTGATAGGACAAATGGGCCACATAAGTCTAGATTTTTCCTCTTGTATGTTAATATTTTCTGTTGCATACAAAGCTAAACATAGATACTTTCACTGGCATTGATGGGGCTCATTCACATGGCTTACTGGCTCCAACAGCCCAACTCAGGGAATCACTTGTTTTATTTGCTTTTGTTATTATTTTCCCATTTCCTCAGATCACTTTTTTTTCTGGGCAATCTCTCTAATGTCCAATCCTCTCAGATTCAAACAAGGTAGCTGGATACCAAAACCTAACTTTTATTATTAAGTGTGTAGAAGATATGTACTGTTTGTTTAGGATATTTTTTCTTTGTTTTCAAAGGTAAGTCATATCCAGAATCGAATGAGAAGATTAAAACCATCCAGAGACATTGTTCAGCTGAAGGTCATCTTGCGCTTGGGGTTCAACGTCAAAGCATTCACAGTGCATTGGGTTTTTTCTCCCGTTTAGGTAACCATGGGGATAGCAGAGAATCTTACATACAAAGCTTGTGGGAAGGAATAACCTTGGAAATTCTTCTATGGAAGAATAATTTAAACCTTGTCGTGACACCTGAATCATGGGGTGGTGCTTTCTCTCAACATTCTTTACTCTTCAGAACCAGAAAAGCCAGTATCCGCCTGGTTACCGGTGCCGCCACGTTGCTGGGAAATAGCATTATGTCACTGGAATTTTTCTAAAGTCATTTTGAAATAGTTGCCTGTGAACAGGAACACACGTGATATTGTCATCACAGATCTCTTTTGGACATAGTACTGATATGTTCTGCACTATAAAAAATGACATTTGGAACAACTTAATTTTAATTCTTAACTGAGAGAAGGAGAATATATTTCAAGAAATTCTTTTAGCATCTGAAAATGTCTAGGTGTTGTATATGTTCATTTTAATTCATTATTATCTTCAACAGTTATATCTTAGAGTAGGTATATATATAGCACATGTACTTTAATTCAAATGATTTGTATGGTCTTCTTTTGTTAGAATAGTCATTTTAAATCAGCCTTTTTCTTCAAAAACAATAAATGGAAAGATATATTTAAACATTTTAGAAATTATTAGATTAAGTCTCTTTAATGGCTTTTACTCATTAAAAAGGAAGAGAAGTATCTGAGGAAAACACATGGCTAGATCATGTAAGCAAGTCACTTTGTGGTTTTCTTCCTGGCTATAGTTCTTTCAATTATTGCTTTGAATATAGTTCTTTGCATAATATATCACACTTCACTCTACATTTTTTAATACAACTTCACTATAAATTATTTGCCCAATATCCCCATCAAAAACAAACAAAACTAACTTTAAAAAGTCTTCTATTTGTGTGTCAATAGATTATATTAGTTTTTTCTTCGCTGGCTTTTTCCCTTTTCTTCATACCTTGACCAGCTTTGTTTGGTACAGAGCGAATGTATGTTCCTCTGGGGCACAGTGTCCAATGTCTCTCTGAACTCATGCAGTAGCCGTGACCCTGTTTTCTCACCACCAAGCAAGGGTTCCACGTGTGGCCATGTTGCGTGTGCTCCCCCTCAGAGTCACAGGGAATCTATTCATTTTCTTAACCCATCCTGCCCATGTTCCCTTACATATATAGTCTGTCTGGAAAAAGTCCAACCATTGTTAGGATACTGAGAACAGTTTGTGTGAGACTGGTTAATTATTTATTAATTATTGTATTATTTTCCATACAAACATATATATATATATATGAACATACATATTGCTAATATTGGTTTCAGTCTTTCACGTTCAGTCTCCTTTAGCTTATGTGCCTTTTTGGATTGTCTCTTTTGCCCACTTCACCCCTTGAATACCTAATAGGGGCACATTTCCACTTATGACTGAGGCTACTTGACTTTGGTATTCAGATCCTAGGACCCCATACAAAGCCAGGAGACAAAGGAAGACTTTTCTTGCTTTGATTCACTTTTTAATTGTCTTCCACTCTTACTAGCCACTCATTGCCTCACTACTGGACTCTGCCTATAAGCACTGAATATTAGAAATAGTTCCTACCACCCAAATACATTTTAAATTGGCCTGCTTTTTTGCATCGTTCACACCAGATAGCAAAAACGTCCATAATGCCTGTAAGCATTCCACTGTCTTCATTTATTTACACATTCATCTTCCCAGCAAGACTGTGATTGCTTTGAAGACAGAGACACCTGCTTCTAGAATCATCGTGTGCTGCCCAGCGTTTTGCCCGGTGCCCAGTGTATGACGCATGTCCAGTCACAGGCGAATGCAGAGTTTCCTCTCCTTTTCCTGGCTCAATAAAAAGCCTGCTTTTGTTATCACTTTGAAACCATTATGGGTTTATTGTAGGAAATCTTTAACGTATAAATTAGTTCTATTCCGAAAAGCACTTCTGAGGTTGGATGAACCAAAAACGCATTAACTCGGACTGTTTGCCAAATGCTGGGTTGGATTGGGTTCCGGGAATGTGGCTGCAGGAGTGTATGTGGCCATGGAGCAGGGAAGGAAGGAAAAAGAAGACAGGGAAAGAAGTCAGTTTTCTAGAAAACTAGAAAGTTTTTTAGTACCTGGTGTGGCTTTGTCAAAATTCTAAAATCAGTCAAGGTTATTTGACATAGTCTTCCGCTTTTTATTATTTGCAACTGTCTCCCAGATTGTGCTGTGCTGCTCTTACTTGCTCCCACGTGACACCCCCAGGGGCGTTTTCCTGGTCTTTACTGTGAACTCTCTGCAGGAGTGGGTGACAGGGGGGCTGAACGAGGAAGTTGACTTTGATGAGAATGACAGCAGCTCTGATGAAACGAATACCCACTCAGGTTTGAATGACTAACAGCATTTTTAATTCTTCTGGTATTTGCATTTTGATTTCCTGCCCCATGGCAAAGTGTATCAGGTGCTGCTCTCCACGCTTTCCTTTCTCCTGATCTATACTCCAGAGCTTGCTTAAAGCTCCGGGTATTTGTTTATTGCTGTGGTGTGGGGCGGCAGGGTGCAGGGTGCTCGGCGTGTTTGTTTCGCAGGCAGAATCAGCAGGGTCTATAGCATGAGAGAGAACAGGACACTGAAGAAGGATGGTCACAATGGTTCTCAGTATGGGTCACTTGTAAATCTGGTGTTTATAATTGGAAAATTGGTTAAACATCTAAATATCCTTCACAATGTCTGTTATGAATCAACATTTTTTTATAAAGGTGAATGTAGGTTCATTTTGTATGTAGGTTCTGTGGAGACAGTAAGGTTGGAATTCAGTGAGCCGGAAACTCTCAGAATCTATGACTTCGTGTTTAGAAGTCAAAAATGCGGAGTATGTGGGAAAGTGCTGTTGGGGCTCAGGTCCCGTTTTGGTCTATGTTTCATGGTCTTTGCAGCTTAAAAAATAATCCACCGAAGATCTTTGTTTGGGAATATAACCTTCAAACAAGTTTTCTTTCTTCTTTTGTACCTCTAGAAATTTGATTATATCAATTAGGGAGAGATCACATTTCCTAAATACCCCAGGGGAGTTTCATGTTTTATTCGTTGGTACTTCACATAAAGTTATGAGTGTGAACGAGCCTCAGACGTCAGAGAGCGCTGCCAGCGTCCTTGAAGACTCTGTAACAGAAGAGTGTTCTCTGGGCAACACTATGTGATGTAGAAGGGATATAAGAACCGCAGTGATGTGGCCCTCCACTGTCCTCCTTTATAATAATACGAATCTCAATGTATAGAGAAATTTATGTAACATACATATTATATTCTATATACACACAAATTTATATGTAGAATAAAAACTATATATAGCTTAACAAATACATATACTATAAATACATTTGTTGTATTTATTGTATATGGCTATACATAGGATATATATAATTTTATATAAAAAACTAAAATGTAGTTATTTCTGAAGTCTAGCAATTACGCTAACATTAGAAGTTTGAATACAAATTAATTTACAGGCTTGTAACCAACTCTAGCCCCCAGCTCCTCTTGGCCACAAAGCAAGGCCGTGCAGGGAAGGGCACGGCCTGAGCAGCTGTGTGACTGCGCACACTCCCGTCCCCACCTCGCCCTCAGCCATGTACCTTTAAGTCCATTTCAGTGTTGGATCAAGTCGGGGTTGGTGTATTATTGTGTCCTGTTGACAGATTCCTCCTTGCTCAGTTGGCATCCCTCTGCGGTCTAAAATGGCAAACCCCACTGTAACGATGTTTCTTAGCATTATTTTTTAAATCACATTTTTTTTCATCAACAAATATTTATCAAAGATCTACTATGTGCAGAGACCATGAAGGGGAAGACATTTCTTTTGCCTTTAGAAAGCCCATTGTCCAGAGAGAGTTATTACCTTTTATTATATTACGTGTTTACAATTTGTATTATAATTATGCGTTCAGGTTTACAGATTTAAGGATTTTCTGTAAGGTGTATTTATGTGCAGATACCTTGAAATATAAGATAGTTGCATTATGCAGTTATTTGCAATGAATTCTAACTGCAGATTAGGAACCAAATTAAAAAGTCACTGTAATGAGAAGATGAAGTGCATCATATAAACAAAAAATAGAGTTTTTAGCCTGTGAAGAAAAAAAACCCAATAATGTGCATTTTTCTGACAGTGATTGGTGAGTTTCCACATATCTCCAGCCAAAGTTATTGGAGTTAAATAGTAAAACAATATATCTTCATAAGTCCTCATGTAACTTTGATTTTATAACTAACTGTGTTATTGATCAAATGTGATTTCCCTTTGCTAAGAAAAAAAGGCCTTTAAAAATATCATATAGCTTCTTAGCGATCAAGTGCTTTGTAGAAAGCAGCATTCTGTGAAGAAAATGAGACGAAATTAGGAACATGTGGATTATATTCACTTCCAAATGCCTAGACTTTTTCAGAGGTTATAAGGGAAATTCCTTGATTTGGAGTTGAAACATATCTGAAAAACAAACAAAAAGGTGAGTAACAGGAAAATTTGACATAACAGAGTCTGCATGAGGTAGAATTGCTTTCCCATTCAAAAAATGCCTAGGACTGTTGTGGAAATCTACAGCCAAGTCCTGGAATGACTGGTCTGTGATAAAAATTCAATTGTGCATGAAATTCGTGGAGGGGCCCAAAGGGCAGCCAGTTACCCAATCTAACAAATATCATCTTGAACAATACAGAATTCCCAATAGGTAACTTAAAAACCTCTTTCCTACCAGGGGCTAAGGGAGTATATATACTACATGTGTTTATGTGCACATGTGTGTGTGTGCATGTGTAAAATATCTTCTAACCACATGCTTAGAAATAGGGCATTAATTTCCAAATAACACATTCTCCTATCACTTTGTATGCTACATATACACGCATTTTACTTTTATATATATATATTTTTACCTAGTTAACATGTACAATAACCTCCTTGAGAGGGAGGTGTGCACACATGAGCCTTTGGAAGGGAACAAGGGAGTCGACTAGGGCACATTTCCCCTCCCATGTGGGGGCAGTGGCATTGTTTGTGGGTTTTCTCTCATCTCTGTTCTGCTCTCACTCACCTAAAGCCCACGTAGCAGCGATTCCAGGATTTCTGAAAGAGCAGTGAGTCAGCTGTTCACTAGCCAGCTACTGGAAAGTTCCCCACAGCTGGGGGATTATGTGTGCTCTGTGAGTCCTCATGAAAATAAAGTGCATCCCTCTTTCCCCCCATTTCCTCCTAGGCAAGGGAAGGATGGAGAGAAGGTCCAGGGGTGATTGGAGGAGAGAACTATTTGGAAAACATCCCAAAGTTGTGGCAGTGGCAGAGTGATGGGTGGTCCTCAAGCCTGAAGTGGTACGTGATTACAGCCGGGGGGACCAGGTAATTGAGGTGGTTTAACACATGGGGCCTCCTGGCTCATTTCCCGTAACTTCCAAATGTCTCACACTTCAGCAGTATACCCAGAGCTGGCTCTGAACTTTAAGGAATTGCTTTTGTGGTCTTAAAATTGAACCGGAGCTTGATGCAGAATGGAACTTGGAATCTTCCAAGTCATTTCTCTCCATGATCGCCGTCAACCAGCTGCCTCCCTCCCTGTGCTGGCTCCTCTGAGAGCCACAGCTTCCCCGATGCCTGTGATGTGCAAGGAGCGGCTTCTTGACCGTGAGGAATAGGAGGAGCTATGTGGACTTTCCCATACTCCAGCAGAAGCCCCTACGTGCACGTTTTTCATTTGTGTGAACACAGCGGGTTCTTGAATTGTCATTTCATTCAACATCGTTTTGTAATAAAGTTGACGAGATGCCATAGGAACTTAACTCCTGTTTATACCACTTAGCCTGTGTTAAAGTTGGTTTTGTTAAAAGTTATTGAACTTAAAGTCACAGAACTTACCGACAATTTTTAGTGTGGACTCACTGCAGTATTGATATTTCTCTTTTGTTAGTAAGTACAATTTGACTTTACTTTCTTGAATGATAACAATTACATTTTTTATAATGCCAGTCATTAATCACTTTCTGTTTGTTCATTTCCTGATTATTCTTTCTCTAGACCACTGTAAGATCTTACAGTTTTAGAATTTACAAAAATGTGTCATTCTTTTCTCAGCCAGAAAATACACAGAAAGACACATTCTTGCTCTGGCCCCATGAATGAGCTAGCACCATAGTCTTGGAAGTACAGGCAAGAAGAAAGTGAAATTTTGCTCCCCACCCACAGGTCTAGAGCTTTCTTCATCACAGCTTCCACCCCAGTATCACTGGTAGCATGTGCAGATCCTGACAGAGAAGCCTGTAGGTAAATCCCAGAGCTTCATGCCAAGCATATCAATGGCAGGATCACCACCATAAGCACCTGAGAGTGGGAGTGCCCTCCCAAGCCCTGGGCATGTGGGCACTCATATGGCCGGCAGGCCCCTCAGCTTCAACATCACCTTGAGTACTATATCCTAAGGTGGTTTTCTCCCAGTTTTTCCTGGTGGTCAGCCCCAGAAACACCGTCAGAGGAACAGGTTCTTGGCCTTGGAACAGCTTGGTCTCTCAAGCCTCAAAAAAACCCCCCAAAAACAAAAACACCACATAATTCCCTGTTACGAGATTCTAGATACATCTTGTCTACCACATCACCCCATTCTCTGTCAGTGGCTCTCTAAGTTTTTTTTTTAACATGACCCATAGAAATCTTAGTCCGGCACAAACACATACACGCACTGACACACATATACCTAACAGAAACAGTAATTTCACAAATCATTACTTACCTTTACATGCTAATTTACTCTGAGATGTTTTTCTTCTACTCTATCTTTTTAAAAACATTCTTCTCATAATGCGCCAAGTTGATTTCATGACCTGCAAACAGTCCCAACCCACGATTTTAAATAAAGTGTTCTATATGATGTGGCTTATTGGCACATTAGAAAAATTTTACCAATATCATTATGATAGCTGTGATTTATTTAGCATCTGCCACATGTCAGGGACTGGGTGGGTGCCTTACATGCATTACCACTAATCCTCACCATACCTTAGCAAGGTGTTAAGCATATTTTACAAAAGGGATATGTGAAATTTAAATAATAAAATATTTTACTTAAAATATGTAGACTTTGTACATAGTTTAGCTTTTTGAACTATTTCTGCTTACAAAGCCAGAGTAGGGGTATATGTATGTGTGTACAGATATGTTGGATATATGTATGCGTATGTATTCTGTATGGTAGTGTATAGGAGATGGATTGTGTGGGCAGGGGAAGGCGTCTGGAGAAACGCAGCTCAGTGAACTCTGTGTAGTAGCTCATATGCCCCTTTTCAAGGCCGGGGAAGAGCAGCTATGAGAGGAAAGCCCATCATGTGTCCACTGGTTCAATTTCTGTAGGCTGGAATTTTTCTCTTTCTGCAGAGAAAATTTAACATATTTTTGTCTTTCTTTTAAAATTTTATATACTATTTTGTATACCTTATGCATAGAAGTGAGTGTGCTACCTAAACTTGTCTCACCATACTGCCCAGAAACTAGTTAAAAGTGAAAAAAATGCACCCTGACCAACTGGTCTCTAAACACTGGGTTAGGCTGAACATCTTCAACAGAAAATGGTTCAAAGACAGCACTGTTCACTGCTTTTGTTTTTTGTTTCTGGCTTGTTTTTTAATCTACCCAATACCATTGGTGCTACAAAGTGAGTCACAGTGATATTTATAGACATTTTGTCTCTCTGGCTAGTTTAATACTCCCAGGTTCAAGATCTCCCCAGCCCTTATGCTTGGCATCTATCGATACTAGAAAATTGTTACACTTTGTAGTTAACATAAAACAAGCAAGCAAGCTGTCTGCATTGTTCTTTATGCCCTACACAAGCTTTTTTGACCAGTAGCCAGTATAGCACAATCTGCTACTCATTTCCAGATAAATGCTGACTACTTTATCCCCATCCTTCCAATCAGAGCTTCTCAACGACAGTCAAACTCTGCAGGTCCAATGACAATCATAAGACAAGGAAAATCAGAAGTTACCCATCCTTAACATAATCTGTAGCTCAAAGACCACAGTCCGAAAGCAGCAGGCATTTTTTGATCAGTTTTCTCTGCCTCTCTCTTGGGGGTCTGGAGGGAAGGAAGTCAGTATGATTAAATTGGAAAGAAGTTACACATAGAGTGTTTTCGGGAACTTGCAGCCCTCCATGTGACTTTCCAAGAATAGCAAACCATGAAGGCCGATTCAAACCTGAACAGCTGTGGCATATGAGCTGCGAGGGGCCAAGGGATCAAACGAGGCAGAAGAGCAACGGGAAGAAGTAGACCCTGCCTTAGTGACATGAAGCTCCCCGGAAGACGGTGATAAAAGTGCGCTTAGAAAAAGGGTGCCAGCGTAGATGCAGGTAAATTCTTGGATATAGTCATTTTCACGAAGCAGCTAACTATGTAAGAATTCATGAGGATTTCACCCAATAACAATTACAGGGACTAAATAAATTGCCTTCTAGCACATTATCAGCAATATTTTTCTAAAAATCTAACTGTTACTTACCTAGGACCCCTGTAGTAGTGATAGTGTGGTGATGTGTAGAAGCACACCCGTGCTTACTCATCTCTACCTTTATAACTGTGCCTGCAATACTACTTAGAAAAGTGAGAGTGAGAATATTCAGGAATCCTGGACACATCTTTAATCTTACCTTCTTTGAGGTTTCTTTGTACTATTTTGTTAGAAGAGTAAACTCTAAAATATTTTTCATTTCTTTATTACACAGGTTTCTTTAGATAACAAAGAAATACTTTCAATATTCTTGCCCGGTAAGTTGCAATCCATTGTTGAGTTACTAAGCCAGGTGTCAATCACGTTGTCCTCTTTTCCTTGACGTAGGAGAATCTCCTTCTTCTTCTGGATCTTACAACGGCAAAACTTTTCTCCCTCATTCAGTGACCATCATCAGACACCAAGAAAACTCTAAGTCCAGAACTATTTAAATTGCAGAAAAGAAGTCTGACAAAATTTTAAGAGGCTATTGAACCTCCATCTTGGCAACTTGTGAAGAAATAAGATAAACAGTGGCCCTTAACCCCCTGGGACAGAAGCTCTCAAAAATAGTTTAGAAATGTTACAAAAGCACGTATACGATGACTGTTAGGGCCTAATACTCACAGGGAATAGACCCCAGTTTTTATTGTATTGCTCTACTTACATTCATTCACTCAAAAGACCACCCACTGAAAGTAAAATGTGGATCTTCTCTTGCTGGTGATGCTAGAATGGTCAGACCCTCCCACCCCCCACCCCCCCACCCCTACAACCACCAAAGATCAAAGAACTGGGTAATTATCCACTGAAGCTCACCTAGGGGTATACACCTCAAGGCTGTTTTTAAACTTAATGAAAAAAATTTGTCTTTATTACCTAGATTTTTTCCTTAAGTTTGAAAAGTTAACTCTAGCCATGTGTACATTTTGTCACTTCTCCCAAGAAAGCCCTCATGAATAATTACATTTTAAGACTGTTTCATGTAATATGACATCATGCAAAATAAACTAAAGCAGATTTTCTGAACGTACTATACATGACAACAAACGCCAAGATATGGCTCGCGTCCAACTCGGGTTCTGGCTCAAGCATTTGGCTGGAGGAGCAAAGAATTATAATAAAAAAATGATCGGGGGTATTTTTACATGAAACAGAGAGCAGTTACCAAAATCACAATTTTTGTTTTCCCTTCAGCCTCGCTGCATTTTCAGAACATTTGAAGGATGGGGTGGAGAGTGTGTGGGGGGTAGTCACGCTGTCTGTTTTTTAAACACAGGATATAAGACAGCCCAAGGCAACATTCTTTACTCACATTACTCACTAAGGTCTTGTGATTAGCAATTAACAGAAGTTACATAAAAGAAGAAGGAGATTCTCGATTCTCGTAGGTCAAAGGAAAGAGGACAAGATGATTGACACCTGGCTTAGTAACCCATCAGTGTAAACAAAAAACGAGTCCATGACCATCAAAACCATATATTTTAATTATCTTGCACAAGGAGAACATTGCAAAAATGCTGATATCTTAGTGGGACAACAACATTCAGAACTAAAAACATTCTTTCCATATGAGAAATATGTAAAATGTAAATTTCCTAGTTTTGTTTTCTGTTGATCCTGGGAGAAATTTATGGGGCGACAGAAATATCTAGGCAGGAGTTAGAAATCTTGAGTCTTTCCTGGTCCCCATTTGATCGCTGGCTTCACTACTGTAGGCCTCAGGTATCTCATCTATAATCGAATGCTACGAAAAAGACAATAACTAAGAGTGTTTTCTTACTACATTAGAAGACTGTATGGTTCTCTGAGGACCTCCTCATGAATTGTGTCAGTGTGCGACAAAATTTATCTTACTAAAAATAGGTGCGAGTTCAACCCGCTCACTGTGTTGTTTGCGTAAATGCGATAACCCCTGCCACGATTCCTAACCTTTCCACTCCGCCGGTTACACGCCGCAGATGTTTAGATCAGTGATGCCATCCAGGGAAAACTCTTGTTTCTGCATCAGGCATCATGGATTCACAGGCACAGTTTCATATGGCCTTCAGGTTTTGCTCTAAGATTTCTTAGAAATGGAGCTGGTGATAGATATTCCAGTTAGAAAGCAAAAGATAATTTTTACAAGTTAGATATCCTCTCTAATTTATATCTCTGAATAACTGAGCAGTGAGTAATGTGAAAGCAAATATTATTGCAATACCTAAGTTTATTTGTACCGCACCTCCAAGATGTAAGTTAGTGATAATGCCTTGTGAGGTGGTGGTAGGAATTGTAGCCACAAATATCCCCTGAGCGTTGTGAAATACATGGTCTTAATTAAAGCCCTATAGTTTAAGCTTATGTTCAAAAGGTGCCAGTTTGTTTTTTTTTAAATCTTGTAGTCATTTTAATAGATGTGTTTGTATATGTAAGGGAGAGAGGGAGTGAGAGGAAAGAAACCCTGTTACCTTGAAGAAAGATTAGGGCAGTGAAGTTGAATGAAGAAAAAAAAAATTTGTCATTGTTTGAGGCAAAGCCCTACACATTTATTCCAGATAATTCTCATTTTTTATATACTGCCCATGTGAACATTTTTTCCAGTCACTTTACTTATGTCTACACAAACTAGCTACAGTAAGTAGGAAATTAAGACTTCCCATTAAATATGGGGGGCTGAATTTTTAACTATATCTCAACCGTCTCCTAAAGCCCCACTAAAAACACAATAACATTTTTTAAAAGACATAAATGGATTAAGTGTTTAAAATAGGGTGTATTCATATAAACACTCGCACCGTCTATGGAGTGTTTTATTAAAAGGGACAACCCAGCCTGGAAATAATGATTTCTCAGCTCTAATGAGTGGAAATTTACCATACTTCTACAATGCATCGCTCTTCCAAAGGGGGAAACATGATAAATGATTTCAATAACTCAATCCTTTCTATGAAAGTTTCATGAGAAAAGGTAAATGAATGTTGGAAAAAATTGTATGTATAAGTTCCAAAGTGTATTGCCAAGCACATATTTTGAATTTTCTTTAGTTTCATTTCCTATTTTTATAAAAACTTCGGAAGATTGCTGCCAAAATAAACTGCAGAGTTCGAATAACCTATGTTATAGTTTAAATATGTCAATAGTCACCATAATTGACCATTAAACCAGTTAAAGTTCAGCCCTAATTTCTTGCTTTCTATTTCTATCTTTCACTAAACAAACTTTTTATTTTAAAAATTATTTTTTCTAAACATGTTTGAGTTCCTTTAATTCTAGACTATTCTCTTTTATATTGGTCAACACATTTCAGCAGTAAGATTTTCATTTTTTGCTATTTTCTTTCTTCTTAAAAATCTTTGAGTGATTTTGGAATTCAACAGATGATAAAATTGCAAATTTGATCAAAAGACTAAGTGGTGTGGTTTGAGGGGAGGTATATTTAGCATAAGATAAAGTCTCCAAAGTAAGATCTTTCTGAAATTTATTTTTTTACAATGGTTATCAAAGCTACTATTATATGCTATTTTTATACAAATATCTTTTTCATGTTTAACCAAAATTCTCTTCTTTTATTTAAGTGTAAAATAAAATTAATCATACTAAGATAAAATTGTTAAGAGAAATTTTAGCCAGTGTGAAAAGTGGAATAAGGAAGAAATAAAGGAATAGCAATGATAAATACCAAATTCAAGGCAATGATTCTTGGCAGGAAGTAAGTTGATGTCCTTGGGGAAGAGTATAAAGGACTTTCAATGAATTCAATAAAATTTTTCAATGGGTGTTTTCCATGGTATTGTATTTCATATACAAGGTACGTCCAGAAAAAGTTGAACCCTTGTTAATATAACAAGAGTGGTTTGTAAGACTTCCGTGTAACCCAGCAGCCAAAGAGAGTGGACTGGAATGTGCCTGTGTGAACGATGATGACTTCGCTGTACTAGTCAGTAGAGGAGGTAGATAACATTGAGTGAGCATGTATAGTGTGTGGCTGTCACACTCAAAATGACTGAGCTAGTAGAGCAATGAATCTGCATCAAATTTTGTGTTAAACTTGAACATTCCTCTCCAGAAACTATTCAGATGATTCAGAAGGCTGCAGCTATGGGCCACTGGTGACCAGCAACTTCATCACAACCAAGCACCTGCTCATGCATCACGTCTCCTGCAGAGTTTTTTGGTGAAACATCAAATCACCAGGTGACTCAGCCCCCTACAGCTCAGATTTGGTGCCCTGTGTCTTCTGGCTTTTCCCAAAACCAAAATCACCTTTGAAAAGGAAGAGATTTCAGACCATTGATGAGGTTCAGGAAAGTACAACAGGGCAGCTGATAGTGATTGGGAGAACTGTGTGAGGTCCCAAGGTGCCTACTTTGAAGGTGACTGAGGTGTCATTGTCCTGTGTACAATGTTTCTTGTATCTTATTTTCTTCAAAAAATGTCTCTATTGTTCATATTACATGGCTGAATACCTTCAGACAGACCTCATATATTCTAATATTGCATAATAAACTTCTTGTAAACACACATACACGCAAAGAATCAGCAAAATATAAGATTTTAAGTTGTTCTGATTTTGTTGCATTCCTGTGGGTCCCAGGAACAAAACCAGGATTATCGTCTATAAGGCCTGATATTGTCCTATGGGTCCTGCGGTAGTGCTGTCTGAAGGCACAGCCTGGTAAAGCCAACGAGGCTGCGGCTCAGAGTCGGGGGTGGGACAGTTTCAGCATGGGAGCAGGCCTGCTCTCAGCCAGGGAAATGGAAACGTAGAAGTAGAGTTTACCAAGGTGTGATGAGAAAGTCTGAGGAGCTCCTCTCTCTCACCATTTACTGTCTTAGGCTTGGATTTCAAGAAGGATAAATAGCCTAGGTGGTGAGTGCCGACGCGTCATTGTCTATGGTAAACTAGTCCAGGCACTACTCAGGGGGACCTTTCCTGGGCCCATTTCTTTTCTGAATCCTATGGCAGGAATAATCTGGATAAATGTGTAAGTTGCATTATCCAGTTTTACTTTGCAGTTTAGGTTTATTTTCTTTTGTTACCCTAGATCTTATAGTATTGTTTCTTCTCTCATGCCCCAAGTTCCTCAAAGCCTAAAGGTGGGATGTCTCTGTGTCACTTGAGGAGAACACAATTTTATCAGTATTATTCCTTGAAACTTGTGGATAAGAAGACTCTAGAGCATACACTGCTGAACTGCATTATTTAAGAAATCAAAGGGCAATCACTATTTATAACGTGAACAATCATGTCTGCAAAATGAATGTTTGCGTATAATTATTTTTTAAAATCCTTTACAACTATATTGGTGGTGTCAACTCCAATTTTCGTAGGCAAGTTGCCAGAAATTGTCAGCCAGAGCTTCCTACTATAGTGGGTAATTGTCTAGTTAATGTAAAAGTTTAACCAGTCTACTCATGCCAGCAATCTGCTTCTTCTTGTAAATTATCCAGTCAGAAAACTATACTTTGAACATAAACTGAACAATTGGAAATTTGCCATTTCATTCTAAGTGGGTACAGACTCAAATAATTAGAACTATAGTACTGTTATTCTTTTCTATTTAAAAACTGGAATCTCAGAGGCAACAAAGAAAATGATGCGGAGTCCAAAATCTAGTGCAGACCATCTGATCATTTTTTATTATCGAAGTATAAATTATTTTCTAACCAATGGGTTATGGAAGAATCTACATAGGTGTTGAACTGTGAAAGGAATTACAACATTTTATTTTTTCATTCATTCATTTCCTAATTAGAACTTGGAAAAAAACGCATGTTTGCATTTCATAATGTAGTGTATTAGGCTGTGCTGAGAACTTCTAAGGTAACAATCACATGTCTTAATACACAGAAGTTGACTTAATAAAGTTTTTTTTTCTACTGGGCATTTTTGTGAGAAAAGTCATTTTATTTTCATTCTTAAAAGAACTTCCTTCATGCATGAGATTGCCACTTGACAGTGTATTTGCCAAACATGGACAGGCTTATTTCTAATCAGCATGTAAGGACAGGTAAGTTAAAAGAGCATATAATTCTGTACATAAGAGGGAGGATGAATTCTCAAATTGTAATGCCAGAGAACTGTCCAGAGAGCTAAGTGTCTTCAACTATTTCTCAACACTCACAGGTGCTCCTTGGTTAAAGAGATAACAATTTGCTTAAAGGGATAGCATCTCCCAGTTAATATTGAATTGGCAGTTTATTTTCATTTTCTAAAAATAAAAAATCACATGCGCTTAACATTTTGAATAAATTTTATCCTTCCTAAGCACTCTTTGATTAAATTCCTCTTATTCATTTTAGTATTTATCTACACACTATTAGTATGAATGTGCTCATGAGCAAAAATTCTTCAAAGCTGCATCTTCTCAAGACTATTTACAGACAGAGTTATTGGAAACCTGAACTAGAGGATAATGGATTTAGGTGAACGTGATGTTGCTAAAGTCGTTAAAGCCTGTCAGCCTTAAATGTGAACGGGATGCTCGAAATTGAGTCTAAATATTACATCCATTTTAACATATACTATACTTTGCCTGGAAGGTAAGAAGCTAGTGTTTATTCCTATTTATCTAGGAATTCTCTCCTTTTTTCACACTTGGTTTTGGGGTCATGGGAAGTGGTACTAAATTTTTTTGTTATATTAATTTTATGCTAATTTGTTCTCTATAAAGATATCTTCATCTTTTTATCTACCTACCTACATATTTTCATTTCAAATTTGTGGCTGGGAAATTAGTATTCAGTCAAGTGAATGCACTTGCTTTTTACTGCTTCTCAGTACCCAGCAAGAGGATGGTAGCCTCTGGATCTAATGACAATTCAGCAGAGAGAGTGGCCGAAGAGCCACTTTGGTCCAGTGGTCCATCTCTGTTCTAATTCGCCACAGACAACAGTTAGGACTGTGGCACTCAGACCCCTTAAGCACAGGGCGAAGGCAGGTTCTTGAGGAAAAGAATGAGAGAGTAGGAAGGGAAGACTGGAAAAGAAACTTACAGGAGCATCCTCTAAACTCAGAAACCCTACCACCTGGGCCAGCAGATTTTAATTTTTGGTGTGCATAAGAATTACCTGGGGCATTTGTTAAAAATACAGATTCCTGAGCCCTATCTATTGAGTATGACTGTTTAAGTAGAAATAAGTAACACGGCACATTGTTACTTGTCCGTAAGGTCCATCTTGTTAAGCTGTGGTAAAGAACAAAATGTGTTAATATTTATCCTTTCAGTGTAAATAGACATTTTGAAAATAACATTTTCTGAATTCTTTATGGGACCAATAAAAAAGGAGTGGCAATTCTTTAAATTCAAATGAAAAATGATACATGAAGTGACATGTAATTAAATTGAGTAAATAACACGTAATAAGTAGCCCAAAACTTAGTTTCAGGGGCATCGTGATTTGATTATTGCTGATGAATATTCTTTTTTAAAATTTAAACTTTCATGAGACATTTTCTTGAAAGTTTGTTTTCCGTAGCGTAACCTAACAGCAATAGAAAGTATGTCTAGCTGTGGACAATAACTTAGTACTTCTGGTGCATAGTTTTTCATGTCATGATGGTATGACAGCTTGAAAATGTTGCTCTACATCTAAAAACCCATTAGTTTTGTTATAAAAGATGAAAAAATCTGGATTTCTAGCTCTGTATTTCTGGAAAACAAAGGTAGTTCTAGAATTAATTACAGCTATCACCTACATAAGGAACCAAAGGAATTCATTCAGTGAAGTAAATGTTAAGTTGTGCATTCATTTAGCATGAGTAAGCTAGGCAATAATTACTTAACCGCCAAAGACCATGTCACTAAGAAGTGGTTGACCGAGCCAGGCTCCCCAAGGCCTGTGAACTCTCTACCCTACTAAGCTGCTTTCTCAGGCATTATTTTCAAACCTCAACGAATTCCTCTAAAACTTCTTCCTTAGAAAATATGAAAGGAAACTTTTATGGCACCACTAATGATTAAACCAATTTGGATAAAAGTAGAGTCAAATCATTTACCCCTGAAACATTACACAGAACTATGCTTAGTGGATCTTGGCAAACTTGTCTCTTTAACCCTTTGTCTCATTAACTGAAAAGGGGGCTAATAATGGGATCTCTCTCATTAGTATTCTCATCAGGATTAAATGGCATAATAAATGCAAAGTGCTTAGTATAGTTACTGGCATGTTAGAAGCACGCAGTAAAGCTTAAATATTACTTACACTTACAGCAGTTGGACACAGGTTGGTGCAGAGGTGTCCACATGTGCTGTACCATGAGATATGTCTTCACTTTTGGATGAATAACAGAAATTTATTAAAAAACTGTCTATTGATGTCACAGAAACTTCAGACCATAGTTACATTTAACAACATTATTTCCCCTAAAATAATGTTCTTATAACTTTTTCTTTTCTAAGAATAACTAGGTAGATAGACAAATTAACACATAAATATTTAAAATAAATGTACACAGTACAGTGACTAGTCTTGCATCTTTCGGGGCAATGTCTTATGCTTTTCTAGATGTTTGTTTACATGTTTTTATATGACGACTTAAGGGCTTTCCCAGTTAGAGTATACATTTCAGGATTATTATTTCTTCTCTTAAAAATGGATGTCATAGTTTCATCTATTTAGTCCTCAAACCTTAATCAGACTTAGTTTATTTTAAGACTGGATCCTTGGACCCTGCCTACAGTTGAATGAGCAATGTTCACGTTCTGGGAGGAAGCACTGCCCACAGTTTGATGAATGGTTAAGGCCCGGTACACCCCTTTAAATGTTTAGAATTACTGGCTGTTAACACTCAACTTCACTCTATCTCAGGGATCCTCCTTCCTCTCCAGACACATCTTCTTTCCAGGGGCCCTGGTCATGGCTCTTCCCCTCCCTTTTCTCTAACATTCTGAGCAGCGTCTCTATTATTTCCACTGCTAGATATTAGTTTTCTGCTTGTGGAAAGGATCTGAGAGAAATTGAACCATGACCTAGTCAGCTCGCCTTCCCCAACCAGGTATCAGTGCCTGATAAAAAGGAAATGCAATGTTCTGTCTGCTACAATCATTGC
The DNA here is from genome assembly GCA_004026765.1 of Micronycteris hirsuta. Classification (NCBI taxonomy): domain Eukaryota; kingdom Metazoa; phylum Chordata; class Mammalia; order Chiroptera; family Phyllostomidae; genus Micronycteris; species Micronycteris hirsuta. Next base: position 46,323 of record PVJI01007715.1, on the reverse strand, counting down.
TTTGGAACTGTGCTGTAAACATCCTCTCCTAGACCGCACAGAAATGCGTGGAATATTAACTCTGGTGTGTGTCCTTAGGCAGCAGGCGTTGCTCCCGGCATTGGAGTTTGACAGTGGCTTCGAAGCCCCAGTGGGGCTGAATTGCAGGGCAAAGGGTTGTCACAAGGACCAGTGTGTTTGGAAAGGACTTTGAATACCCAGGAGTCATAAATGTGACACAAAAACTCTTGTTTCCTGAGAAGTGTTAATATTAAGATTATGTTAGATGCAGAAATTCATAAATCAGTGGTTTTACTTTGAACAGATCTCCAGCCAGTAGTGAGACTGTTGAGTAAATTGGCAGCCTGTTTGCTGTTGTTTCCTCTTTTGGAAATTTAACCCCTTGGAAAAACAGCAGGTCCGGGGCTGTTATATGTTTCAACATAGGCCACCAGAGAAGACCACTTAAAATTGGTTTTTTGATCTGGAGTTTGAATTCCCCTCTAACAACTTTTTTGCCTCCTTTTAAATCATTTTGACAGAGCATCTTTGCTGGGTGCATTTTTGGTGCCCTTTGTAAAGCTGGGGGCAAAGGATTTGGGATGGAATATCTGCAGCTAGCATTTCCTTCCACTGTGCGCAAGGAGTAAGTTTCTCAAATTTTCACCCCATACACCTTCTGGAAGCCAGTTAACTGATGTTTAACTCCATGCTACAGCATTTCAACATTTTTAGTGTTGTTTCTAAAGCACATTCCAACTGAGAATTAACTGTGTTTGAATAATCAGCAGTAACAGAGATAATAATCATAATGATTCAAGTCATTCCTGTAGTTAACACATTAATGATTCGCAGCTTTATTACTTTTCTATTGCAACCAAAAACACATCATGTCCAACTGGACTCAGAGGAAAACTTTGTAGGGGAGGAATGAGCTTTGAAAATAAGTCACTTTTAGAGTATTCAGACCTTGAATATGTCTCTCCATGCAGTGTATAGAGATCTAGATATAATAATATGATGATTCATGATATTTCTCTTGGATTAAAATGAATCCCCCTCTTTCTTTGCCACAAGTAACACACTACATAGTTAACCAAAATCTGCTTTGGGGGCTTTTAGGTCTCAAATGTCAGTTGGTAGAATTCCATAAAAAGGAAATTTTGAGACAGTCAACCATGTTGGTAAAGTGGTGTTTTGTTTGGAAATATCACAGATTGCTACTTCAAAGTGCCTAATGAATGGGTATGTGTGTTTCTACAACATTATTTTTTTAAGGAAACTAAAAGGAAATATAAACTTGCATATTGAGAAGCTCTGCCAAATGAAGAGCTCTGTACTTTTCTTATGAAGACATTCTTTGCCAAGAGTTTGCCAAAACCTAATTGCAAATGAACAGCACAACTTCTCACAAACAAATTGGGAAATCCTGTGAATGCATGCCCAGTGTTTTCATATGCATTGCCAAGAAATCACTGCCCACTGGGCAGACATAGGAAGGGAAATATATTGCAATGTCTATATATAAGTGTACCAGTATCCTGCTGTTCAGACAATGGTTTCATAGCCATGGTAATCCCTCATTTACAAAGCCTTTGATTATTTCCATAAATGGTGAGCAAACAGTGGTCCAGACAGTGGGGGATTTTATAATTTCTACTTTCTTATGGAAAAACAAATGTTGGTGTTTCTTTTCCAAAGACATGGATATAGGGATTATAATTTTTTTTTTTATATCTAGAGTCTGTTCACTTTCATTTTGTGGCCAAGTGGCTAGCAAATAATTTTATGGATCATTATGTTTTATTTTTAAGGTGATACTTAATGAAATAAAAATTATTAAAACATATTTGAAGCCATATTTTCATTGGTCATGTCCTAAACATAATGAATATCATTTCCCAGTTGCTTGCTTTGCAATCGGCAGTATGCTGCTGCTTTACACACTTGTGGTAATTTTAATATTTTAGATTTCTATGAGCAAGTTAATAACAAGGAGTTTAGGAAATTTATCTCAAATTATTTAGCTAGCGAATGGCAGGTCTATATTTTGAACACAATTCTGTCTTATTCTAACTCCTGTGCTCTTTATGACTATATTCTAATAATTCCCTTATGTCAATAATAAGACAAAGAATCTTTACTTCAGACCAAAAACATTTTCCTTGTTAGTTCAGTTTGTTCCTTAGATTCCACATCTGAGTGAAATCATAAGATAATTTTGTCAGTGGAATCAAATTAGTATTTATTTTCAAAATGTCTCTTATATCTTTCTTTGTAAACTCTCATGCTATTTCAGTGACATAACTCCTTCTACTGTCTTTACCCTTAATCTGACCCAGCGCCAACAAATGTAAGGCATAGATGCTGCAACCCCATCTCCCTTGCCTGTGCCAGGCATCACTAATGGAAAGCAGCACTCTCCCACTGAGGCTGGCCTCAGCCTCATATGATCATCACAGGGCTGCAGGAAAACAGTATCTGTCCTCTGAATTTACACTTAGGAAAATATAGATTTGCCATAAAGGATTTATCTCATTCTATGAACCATTACCAAAAAATATCCTTAAAATATTTATCTTATGATTTGACTCTCCTGATCAAAATTAGTCAGTGCTTCCATATTGCCTACGACTTAAAACTATGACTTAGTCCCAAATCTTTCCAAAAATTTCTTCTCAGCCTTTTCTCTCCCCCTTTTTACTCTTCCATGTGGATTTCAACTCTCAGTCCTGAGTTTTCCATTCCCCTACCCTTTGTGTGTCTGCTCTCTGTCTAAGAATGTTGTTTTGCTCCTGTACATAATAAAAATCATACCAATCATTTTCAGGTCAACTTGCCAACTATTTCAAAACTAACTGATTACCATGTTTGTTTTGTTTGCTCCAAATTTTCAATATAGCAGTTCCCTAATCTGATGAGATCAAGACTAGTAAATGATTGGCTAATCAACTACAAAAAAAAGTACTTAGAATGGTTAGGGAAAGAACCACAACAAAGAGATAATCATGTTACAAGTATTCCAATTTAAACCTAAAAGCTGTACATTAATTCATCAAGCTTTTGACATAGGGTAAAATTTCTCCTTTGATTATGAGGCTGCTAACAGGAATTTTATAACATCTTTCTTGCATACGACATATCCATAATGCACCCTCCATGGTTCCCGGTCTATCTGAAAGGGAACGAGAACCTTCCAAATAACCCGAGTGCAAAATTCTCCTATTTTTTTGTAATTTCCCTCTAACCTAATCTTTTAAGTTGTCCTGCAATATTGAATTGATTAGTAATTGTTGCTAGCCATTCATATACCCTTATAAAGTATTCAAGTTGTCATATCAAAAAAATCAGACTCCTCGTTCTCTCCCATATTTCACTGATTTATATTATGTGACTTCAATAATAAATACCACTGACATGTTTGGAACAAACACAGTTGGGTAGCATACTATTCAACTCTAGGTGTCCTACAAAGTGACCAGCGAACAGTGGGCAGGAGTGTGCTATGACAGTGCATTTACTAAGTCAGTAGAGAGCTGAAGTTATTCCATAGGGCTGGTTAAGGAGATGAAGAGGAGAGATCCTTCTCATTTATATTTATAGTCTATCTTGTTACTTGAGTGTGATTATATACAGCTTTTGGGACGATAATTATCTTTTCATGTAAACTATTACAGTTAGTTTACATGAAGACTCCCCAGAGTTTTTCTCACAGGAAATCATATTGACATTACAATGAAAATATATAAAGTATTCAATGACTTCTATTTGCAGATTAAATTCGTAAGGCAAAGTGAAATGAAGAGGCTTTAGAAATCCATAGAAAGGAAACACTTCAAACTTTCACAACTTCATACAATATAGTATAACCTGAACTGGGACAAATAGTCAGGACATAAAAACATTTTAGAAACTAAGGGTACAGTTCCTGAGCATTATAGATATGATGCAGGGTCTAAAACACAAAATGAATTAGTGATAATTGGGGTAATTGGTAAATAATAAAGAATATAATAATTTATATTGAGCAATTAAAATAATATTCTAGAAGTTCAAACATTTAAGAACTCTTTTTGCTTCCACTATCCTAGATATAGACCAGTCACTCTGTCATTCTCAGCTTAACAAAAGAGAAACGGAAAGGCCAGGAGATTTGACCAAGGTCGCAGAGCAAGTGATCTAAACATAGCTAACTAACCACGGGGTACCCAAAATGTTCTTAGTCAAAAGACTTAATAGCTTTTACCAAAAATAACTACTTCAGTCAAAGAGAGAAGGATAATTGCTACTTCCACAGACAACATAAGAAACCAGCATCGTTTCAGCCCAGAAGGCAACATTAAATGACCACCCACACATCCCATCGTATATTTATCTCCTTCAGCTGCAAGAGCCTCTTCTATTTGGTTTCCTATTGATCTAGAAAGAAGAACTAATCAATAAAGTCTAAAACAGATGCAAAGCCAGTATGCCTAAAAAGTGCCACTGTGTTTTAATTTCATCGCTGGGTCAGCTATTCCCTGCTCACTAGTGTCTCAGTCAAAGAGCCAAGCCAGCTCTTTGCAGGGACTGTGGTGGCTCCACCTGCCGGCACAAATACCTGGCTGTGCAGGACAGAGAACATCAGTCAGGACTTCAAAGATCCTCAGTTTTGGCCACAGGCAGCTGTTGGCTAAGACCAATTTGATTCCTTCTGTTTTGTCTGGACAACAAACTGTTGGTGATTTCTGGAGGCAATCATAACTGACCAGATAGGTGGTTGTGTCAGAAAGTCACTCTCAAGAGAGAGTTGAACAATGGCGTGGGGATTGCCTGAGGAAGTAGGGGGTGCTGGGTGGAGGGAGGCAGTGGGGAAAGGATTGGGACAGCTGTAATAGCATAATCAATAAAATATGATTTGGAAAAAAGAGTGTTTTAGAAAGCAGCTTAGAATTTATCCCTTATGGATATGTTTCTTTAGAGCAAAGGTCAAAAACTGAAAGCCCATAAGCCAATTCAGCCTTCAGAGGGATTTTGTATAGGCTATATAACCATCTATTTATTCATTTTCCAAAAATGTAAGTACATTTAGATGGGGTTTTGTACCAATTTCTGTGGTGTAAATACACTTACAATATCTGATTTCAAGTCACAACTATGGCATTCACAGAGTTTGGAGAAAATGCGCAGTAGTGCTCTGTTAAAGTGTTTCCACCGTGTACATATAATAAATGGAAGATAAAGTACATATGTAATGGTAGCACATAGTAGAAAAATTAGGAAGTGATTAGGATACTTACTACCTTTGTTTAATTTAAGTTAATTATAACTTTTTATAATTAAAAATTTTACCATGGCGCCCTGGCTGGTGTAGCTCAGTGGATTGAGCGTGGGCTGCAAACTGAAGGACTGATGGTTCGATTCCCAGTCAGGGCACACACCTGGGTTGCAGGCCAGGTCCCCAGTGAGGGCCACACAAGAGGCAACCACACATTGATGTTTCTCTCCCTCTCTCCCTCCTTCCCTTCTGTCTAAAAATAAAATAAATAAAATCTTAAAAAAATTTTTTTTTTACCATGGCTTTATTTAATAACTAGCTCTCAAAATCCCTGAAAACTTAACACTTGGTTCTCCTCCCACCCTGGAATCATGAAAACATATGTTTATTCTTTTTTTAAAATTTAAACTTTATTGTATTTTTGCCATTACCATTGAGTCCCCTTATACCTTCCTCCCCTCAGCAACCACCGCACTATTGTCCGTGTCCATGAGTACTTTTTCCTTTTTGCTCAGTTCCTCCCCCCTCCCCTCCCCACGACCCCTTGCTGTCATCCTGCTCTCCATCTGTGAGTCAATGTGAGCTAGATGCAGTATACCCTTGAATAACTCGTCATGACCACGTTATTCCATAGTGGTTCAGTTTCTGAGGCTGAATCTGAATCTCAGATTTTACATTGGCTAGTTGTGTGAGCGTGAATAAGCCACTTAACTGCACAGAACTTTGATTTTCTCAGATAGAAAAAACAAGTTAATAATGTCTGTTTTGCGAGTCTATGGTGGTGAGGAGTAAATAAAACATTATATGTGAAGGGCTTAGCCCTATATCTGGTATATAATAATCACTCAGTAAATAATGACAACGTGTTTATTTAAACTCTAGGTAGGAATTATCTACTTGATTAGATTAGGTTTGTTTTTTGGTTTTTTTTTTTCTGCTGGCACCTTGAAAAGCTGCCTGCAGCACCTTAAGAAATGAGGCATTTTATAAATAGAGGGAGGAAAAAAAGCAGGGAAAAGACTGTAGAGAAAGGCAACATGAGGGCACTGAGAAAGAAAGAGAACACAATAGCATCAAATATACAGCATTAGGATGAGAGAAAACTAAAAAATGTAATTTATTTCCCTAGGTGAAGTCATGTCTACACTATCCACTAAAGATTCATTCTCAGTTTCATACAAAGGCAATATAATCTCTGCATAAATGATCAAAATCATTTCCTTGAATGGACAAGTATGGAGCCAACTATCCTATCTATTTGGCCCAGATTATTTGATCAATAGTGTCCATGTGACCCACACTCAGCCAGTCAGGCGCTCTCATCTTGAAACTCGTAATTTTTACCCAGAGACTGGAGTGAGTCAGCGTTGGGCGCCGCCATCTTGGGGAGCTCACATCGGCCACGGGAAAATGACACTGACCTGCAGAGGTGGAGACAGGCCCAGTAGCAACACACGGAAATGGAGATGGCCTGGTCTTATGCAGAAAAAAGGAGACAGGACACAAGTGAGGATGACTTTGCAGTTCTTAGGAAGTCTGGCTATATCCCTTAAACTTTGTTTTGATGAGATAAACCATTTTCTTTATAATATATTTCCTTTACCTAAACGAGCTTGAGTGGGTATCTATTCCTAACAACCAGACAATTCCTGACCAGGTAAACCTGGCTAGTTTTAAAGTTCTGTGATAATATACAAAATCACAGTATTCTACAGTTTGAAGAGATCAGATTCCAGCCCCTTTGATTGATGATCAATGGACTCAGTGGAGTCCAGGGAAATGAAACGACTTGCATCAAGTTACATGCTTAATGAGTAACAGAACTTATTCTGAGGCTCAGTTCGGCTGGGTACCAGGCAGTGCAACAATGGTGTGCTTCCAATTTTGGAGTGACAGCACATTCGAAATCCCCTGAGAGTGATACTACTTGCAAAGGCCAAATCTCACTTTCTCTTTCTCTGGTATCTCTTTTTATGCATACTGTTAGATGTAACAGAGCAGAAGCACAAAGTCGGTCTGCAAGAGGCAGGGTGAAAACATGGGCTTTGCAGTTGGATGAACCCAGGTTCAAATGCTGATTCTTGCCCTGACGAGCTTTGTGATTACGGGAAAGAGGCATGACCTCTTTAATCTCCAGGTTATCCTCTGGAAGATGGAGATAAATAATCTAGTTTACAGAGTTGCTGGAGGATTAAATAACACAAGAGATGTACTTTGCATTCCCTCCTGCCATGTAGTAAACATTCATTAAATATTAACATTGTTTTTGATCTTAGTATTGTTAATAATAATTGGTCAGGGAGGAGACAACAACAAATCCAGTGGTTTCTGTGCATTTTTACCGTAGGATGCAATGATTTCTTTCTTTGACATAATGATATAAGTTTATATAATCAGTAGCAACATGCACAAATCACTTTCAAAAATAGATATTTACTAAATCTTTTCTTAAGGATATGAATGAGTTCACTCCAGAATATAGTTGAAATTTAATGTGCTTTGAAAATGGAAACATTTTAGTGGGCCATTTAAGATGTGGCACCAAATGTAATAAACTGTGAATGTTAACACTCAGCATTAAAAGCCGGTGATACCTTTCCTGGAGCTTCTATGAGGCAGAGCTAACAATAATCACTCACCCAGCAGCTCAAATCAGGAAATGCTCTGTAAACACAGCTACACTTCATTAATGCAGAAGAACCAAACTGCTTTCAGCTAGAAGGAATGTATAATGCAACATAATTAAACAAGCAGAGATGGATCAACCTAGGAACTTTAAAGAACATCACTATAGCTTTAAAAATTCCATGATGCAGTGTTTATTAGCAAGACCATGGTTATCCAGAGCAGCAATTTCTCAAGCTTCTATGGCATAAGCATCAAGATGAAGAACTTAAAAGAGTGCATTTTCCTGGAAACCATCCCCAGACATTCACATTCAGTGGTTCCGTAGTGCTGACCAGCTCCTTATAACTTTAATTAAGCTCTTTGGGTAATTATATAATCCAGGGACTCTGACAGAACTCACTCTGAAAAACACTGATGTAGAATCTCAGATTGAATAACATTTTAGCTGGAGAAAGGAAGACAGAGTTTGTCAGAGAAAGCCCTTATTAGCAGGCTCAGAAGGAGGCAGAGCCAATCCTTTAGAAAGGAAAAAATAAAACAATTCAAACTATTCAAGTCATCAGCTGTATGTACCCTGACTATCACTGAACCTGAGAGGGTGGGTTCTATGGAAATACCAGGTGTTAGTGTCAGCTCCGTCTCAAGGGAATCTGAAGGCCAATGTGGAACAGCAAAAGGAAAAAGAAGACTCAGGTTCAAGGAAAAATCCAGGGCACAGAAGAGGTGGTGTTCTTTCAATCATCTGTAGATATAAATATCCAAACATACATTTCTGCAGCAGTGACTAGCAAGTACTTACTTTAAAAGCATCTCAGAAACAAAGAGATTCTAAATTTGAGTAATACTACACTTCATCTGATATACTGTTATTGCACTGACCCAGTCAAGGGAAGCAGCAGCAAAGCTTTCCACAAAAGCCACTGGACGGCCATTTAGGACATTAGAAATCTTATCTCTGATACCAGCTCACTCTGCAATTTAACTTCTCTGGATCTCAGAGTGGTCTTGGTATTTCGAAAGTTCCTTTCTATTCCAATGATCTGCAATAAAGTATTTACTATGTGTCAGGAACTGTTTAAGGCATAGGAGTAAGTGAGGAATAAATGGTGATGAAGGGAGACTAGACTTTGGATGGTGAGCACACAATACTATATACAGATGATGTATTAGAGAATTGTACACTTGAAACCTATATAATTTTACTAAACAATATAACTTCAATTGACTCAATTAAAAAAACCAAAAAAAGTGAACATATTTCATCTTCACAATCTTCCTACGAAGTATGTGCCCATACTCTAGTTAATTCTATTTTATAGACAAGCCTACAGAGGCACGAGGAGGTTATGTAACTTGCCCTGGTCACTGTGCTGGTTTATTTTATGTGCCAACTTGCTAGGTCACAATATGCAGATATTTTGTTCAACATTATTCTGAATGTTTCTGTAAGGGTGTTTTTGGATATGATTTACACTTATGTCAATGGACTTTGAGTAAAGAAGATTACCCTCCATAATATGGTGGGTATATACTATCAGCTGAGAGCCTAAATGGAACAAAAGCTGATCTTCCAGAAGTCCTAGCTTGCTAGACCACCTTCAAACCTGATCTGCAACATAATCTTTTTCTGAGTTAGTGGAAGATTCCCTTTGAACTTGACCTTCAACTTCTTCTTGAATCTCCAACCTGCCAGCCCCTCTTAAAAGATTTTGGAATAATCCAACCTCCAAAATTGTAAGGTAATACTTAAAAAAAAATCTCTTTACACACACACACACAGACACATCTTATTGGCTCTATTTATCTGGAGAATCCTAACAAATACAGTCAGTCACGCACCAGAAAATGACCACTACTACTCCTGCCACTAGCGGTGGAGCCAAGCCGTGGCCCAGGCAGCCTAGCTCCCCGGGCGGAGGATAACAAAGATTCCACAGTGCCAAAGGCTGGCCATGCATCCTGTCTATGCATTCAGAGTCATTAATGAACATAGACTAGTAAACAGTATTTGTTCTTAATGGTTTTTCTCTATATGTCTACACTGACAACTCCATTCAACTGGGTGTAACAAACTCACGAAATATGAAGTTCCAAGCAGTGGTACTGAAGACCTTAATCCCAAACATGTTTGATTATAGAGAATTATATGTTTGGGGCACATCTCTAATCTTTCAGAGTTGATTTCAGGAAGTCACAGCCACCTTACAAAAGCCCCTTATTGACAGAGACTAAATAATAATAGTAACAACAACAATAATAAAAATTCTAGACATGAGATAGTCTGGCTTGCTGTGGCAATTTTTCTTTTTACTTGTTGACCTTGTGCCTTTCTCAGTAGATACTGCATTGTATGTTCTGAAAGCTTCTTGGAATACTTGTTAATGGTAGGTACACTTACAGCTATCACTTCAAAATTTCATTCTTCTTTAGTTCAATTTAATTAAGTGATAATGGGTTCCTATGTTTCCTCTGTAATGTATATAAATTGTCAATAGTCGTTTTTTCTTTTCAAGACCCAAATTCAATTCATGACCTTTAGATAAAAGTGACCCTAGAGACATGGCTTCAAACTAGCCCAAGAATGGACATCATCAACCAATCAACCGTAGCCAATGATCTGAATATCTGTTAAGGAGAGAGAAAGCCAGGATGTACTGCATCTTCTTTTCACTAGAAGATAGTTTGGGATTCCTATTGAGAAGTCAACAGGTTTTAGAGACACCAGAGAAGCCCCTGCCTTCAAATGTCCTCAGGAGTGAGGCCTGTGAGGCTTCACTGGTGGGGGTCAGTCATCCGTCTCACTAGAGATTTCGGGAAAGACAGAGCACCTCTAAATGGAGGAAACACTCAACTAGGGTTAAAGACCTCAGGGCTCTTTCTGATCTTCATACATGGATCAAATGTCTATCACTCCCCTGACCTAAACTATGAACTCTGAAATGTAGGTCTCAGCAGAGAAAGAAGAGGAGGAAGCATGCATAAAATAGAAACTGAGCCATTGCAGCCATTAAATCAGTGCAAGAGACAGGGGTTTGGATCACTTGGTTAGTTTTCTTCCCCACAAATGTCTAGACACCCACAGGGCTCTGCAGACTTGCCTCTGACTATTCCCATTAATAAAGGCCTCTCTTCACATGAAATGTCACTGGTTACGTGGGTTCGTTTGTATTATCTTTGAACTTGATATATATTATTCCACTTTTGTAAAAATCCCTTCCCATTTTTTATGAGCTTTAAACTATCCCAGATGCTGAGCAAATGTGCATTCTTTAGAATGTGACTAGCCTCTGTAATCTAGTGGCACAATCACTATTCTCCCTCTGCAAATTCTGTGTAACTGTCAATTTTAAGCATGCCTTGTCTGGGATATTTATATGCTGTAGTTCAAGACGGATGACAAACGTGTAAAAACATAACCTTGACCAACCACTATGGGTGTCCTAACTGTTTAAAAGGAAAATGGACTCTCAGGTCAGCATGCTTATCTGCTGCTCATAATCACTCAGTACTCCAAAGTGTATATTCCCAGATGCCCATTTTTTAGTTGCTTGTCAAAGCACTTCCCACTAGGCATTTAGTTGTACAGAATACAGCCAGAGCTTTAAATATGTCAATTTGGATATTAAATATACAAATCAGGATCAGTTATCTGATGTTTACTTTTTCTTGACACCACAGTGTGACTACCTTCCATGCATCAAAACTCTGCAGAGAGACAATGTCTTACTTGATAAATTTGTATGTGTTAAAATTACGCCCTAACCTGACTGTACAATGCAGACTTGGGCATTATAAAAATCATGGCCCACTTGCCTTTTGCTGAAACTCACAACTTCTTTCCTATCCTCAATCTTCTGCTCTAGTTTTCTTTTTATTCTTTCTTTTTTTTTTTTTGCTTTTTTTATATTAAGCTTTAAACGTGAAAAAGGAGGGGAAGTCACAAACAAGTAAGAGCGAAGAGACCAAAGCTAATATAGGGAAGCATTTGTCTGGTCTCAGTAGATATTTGAAACATAGTTTTGTATATTATTTATAAATTCTAGAAACAGGCTATGTTAACAGACCAAACCAAGGGACGAACATTAAAAAAAGGAGAAATCAGATAACTTTAGAATCCATTGGGTGGGCCTGAGGAAAATACATTTGCTTTTGTCCAAAAGCAGATCAATATCCTCCTTTTAAAAGAAGCTTTCTAACATCAATGGCTCTGTCTTAATGCTGGCATTTTAATCGATTTTCCTCTATCCATTTTTTGCAGTGTGGTGGGAGGGGATTCTTTTTAATGAGCAATTTTGTGTAGTCATTTTGGCTCTGTAACAGATCTAATACTGTTGATAGAGAAGATTGAAAATAAGCATGGTCCTAAAAATTCAGTTTAAGCTATTAAATCATTGATTAACCAAATAAAAACCACATCATATTTTGGGTTTTACCACTTGTTTAAGTTATATGTCAGGCTTTCTCCATAGGAGTTGAAAAACTTGATTAATGAAAGCTGGCCTCTGTGGGGAAAAGAAACTTAGTTGTTCCGTATGTCATAAAAAGTCTTGATTGGAAACTGAACAGACGATAATTATTTCCCTTTTGGAGGAAAATGTGAATTTCTTTCCACAGCTTTTAGACTGATCTCAAAGCTAAATGAAATATTTATGTCTTCAGGATTTTTCTCAGTTTGAGACCAGCTGTATCAGGTAGACTCATAACTTGCGAAATGGGAAAGAGTGAAAACTTCACCCCACTTCTCTGAGCAAGACCTCACTGGCCTAGCATACCATTATTAACAATGCAGTGCGTCCTTGCAGAGTTTGAGTGTTCAACAGCTGTAATCACTTAAAAACTATAGTTTGATCAAAGCTTTGTACCTAAGAAAAAGGATGTTAAAAAGAGAAAATATTTTGGAAAATATTATCATTTTGTCTTGGGCTAGATCTGAAGCACTGACCTGCTTAGCTATCTTCTTGCTTAAGAAAGTGCTAACTGTATTTTCCTTTTAGATACAGAAAAAATAGTGAATTGCCTTTGATTTCTCCATCCCACTCTTGAAAACAAAGTAATATTGAGAGTATAAACCAACTGTGCTCCATCCAACGCTCAGCAAGAAGATGGCCATGGAGCTCCTGGCATTCTAGATCTCCTCACTGCCCTTTACTCGCTGTTTGAATTGGAAGCGTGAAGTTGGGAGTGGGTGGTGAATATGAGCCTATTTGGCACAGCAACTGTCCATCGTTGAAAAGGGGATGATTAATATTGCTTCTGGGAAGATTCTTATGAAACGCTGAGATGAGAGAGAGCTGGTGATGGTGAATGAGGAATGAGATGAAAGATAAGGCTACTCAAGACTTGAAGAATGATCAGATATGCTAGCCCTTTTAATATTTGCCAAGCATTATACTATATGCTAGGAGTAAAAAGACAAGTGGGCTCTCCTGCTCTAAATAATCATAGTATAACCAGAGAGACTTGTATGCAAATAGATGACTTTGCAAACAAATGCAATATGTGCAATCGAAATTTGGACTATGTACTGAATATAGAAGTAGTGCAAAGGCAGGAGTGATTACTCCATTGTACTGAAAACAAGTTTAGGTTTCCTGTACATTAAGGTAAGAAAGAATGTTTATTCTAAATGGACAACTGGCAAAAGACCTTAACTGTACAGTACTTTGCAGCTTTCATCTGGACCGTAAAGCCCTCATTTTCAAGGACTAAAACACAATGTTGGTGTGTGTATGTGTGTTAAGTGAAAGGAGTAATGGAGCAAAAGTGTTTTTTCCTCTACTTCCCATCTTTTGTAAATGAACCAAATTGTTCATAAGGTTCTTTTTTATTACTTCCATTTGTGGACAAAATTTCACTTTTACAGGCTTATAGTGATAACTAAACTGGAGTGAGTGAAATGGAAGCCATGTAGATTCACAACTAAGATACATAATAAATTTGCACAAATGCATACAATTTATTCTTTAATCCCTTAAGAAAAGTTTCATATCCATGGGTGTCATTGTTTTTCCCGTGACCTTAGCTGAGAAGAAATTAGACTGAAAGAAATTTTGGGGATGTGGAAGAAATCAAGACAGTTTAAAAAAGGTATATGGAAAATCATCTGCTACTAGTTCATTCTGACACAGCCAAAACACCAGAAGCACTGGCAGAAGCAAATGAAAATAAAGCACAAAAACACTAAAACCAACCAAACAAACAAACAAAAACAGAAGCTGTTCTTAAGAGAGAATGCAATATCAAGTATAACCTACAAAGGGGAAAGAGGGGTATAGAGCTGAACTATTGAAAACACTTTTCTGTGATAATGGCTCCATATCAATGCTATCCAATATAGTAGCCACTAACCACATATGGCTACTGAACACTTGAGATGTATCTAGTGTGACTAAAGAAACAAATATTTAACTTTTCTTTAATTTTTAAAAAGATTTTATTTTATTTATTTTTAGAGAGTGGGGAAGGGAAGGAGAAAGAGAAGGAGAGAAACATCAATGCGGGGTTGCCTCTTGCATGCTGAAAACTGGGGTCCTGACCCACAGCCCAAGCATGTTCTCTGACTGGGACTCAAACAGGCGACCCTTTGGTTCACAGACCAGCACTTAATCCACTGAGCCACACCAGCCAGGGCTATCTTTTCTTTAATTTTTAGCTAACTTAAACAGTTACATTTGGCTAATAACTTCTGTCTTAGCCTAAGTCTCAAAAATAGCACTATAGATGAGGAATTCTACTCCAAAATATTTCATAATTTTATGAGTTAATTTTCCATTAAATATCTTCTCTATATTCCTACTTTCCTGTCTTTGAAATGGTGCTAACAATTAATAGCCTTAAAGTAAGGTGTCAATGGCATAATATGATTCGAAATGAGGTTCTTATATATAGGTCTTATTAATACATTTTCTAATTTAAGGGTAAGAGATTTGGAGATGAATTTGAAATTTTATAGAATTACTTCAGGTAACATAATTATAGAAATAATTATTAAAAGATCTCTGCTCCAAAAGCTTGGAAGATGATAGATTGACTTTTATATAATTTCAACTAAATGTGATAGAAAAATAACTGAGGGAGCAATCAACTCTGACTGGGAGAAGATTGGAGTATGGTGGATTTGGGCTGAGTGTGATGGAGAATGGAAGACCCTCCAAGCAATTGAGCACAGCTTAACAAAGGCATATAGGCAGGGAGGGGTGGGGCTTTCGGGGCTGCTGCATTTGTATGGCATGGCTCTAGTGTAGGACATCGTGGTTAACACTGACGAGAAGGGTAGATTGATCTGATTCTTGAAGAACCTAAAATGCCTACTCAGGCTTTATACTGTAATTATGTAGGCAATGGAGTGAAACTAGAGGTGTTTGAGTAGATGAGGAAACAAGATCAGATTTGTGATTAAGAAAAATAACTCTAGTGTCAAGGTTAATGAACTTGCAGAAAGGTGAGGAGGGGTGACGACCAGTTACAAGGATATAAGAAGTGGTCAAGCCAAAGATAAAGACTAACAAGATCCTAATAGAGAACCAATAAAAAGGGGCTGAATATGGTTCAATAGAGTCCACAAAATTTGGTAACCTAATAGATGTACATGTTTAGGGAAAGATAGACAAAGGTTATTGTGAGGCTTTAAGTTTGGGTGGCTAAGTGATAATATCATCAAGCTAGAGAAGAAAGACAAGATTGGGCTTGTTGATTGTGAGCTATTAGCTTGGCATCCACTTAAAGATGAACAAACATATACAGACACGAATTAAAAGTCTTCAAATGGATGTAGGCCAACAACTCAAAAGCAACATGTCCAGACCTGAGCAAGCAATCAGGGGATGTCTAACTAGGTACTGGAAATGCGAGTCTCAAGCTCAGCAGAGAGATCAGAACAAGAGACATAATTCATCTGGATAGAAATGATAGTGAAAGTCATAAAAGTGTGAGACTGTTAAGACAACACTGTATAACTCACAAAGGAGTGTAAGGACAGGATAAGGGAAAATAAAGACTCATACTTGGGGAATGAGTCAGCAAGGGAGACAGAAAATAAAAACAAAGAATTTAGAGAAGGACTCAGGAAGAAAACGACCAAGTTAAAAGAAGTATAGTTTTCCTATACTGAAGTCTACACATTCAGTAAAATACAAACACCAAAACAAGCCATTAAGTACTTTGTGTAAATTACCTTCCAACCTGGGTAGGCCCCGGGGTGGAACAGAGTTGTATGATCTTCATGTAAAGATGGTCTGTGTGACAGGAAGAGCAATGTCTAAGGTTGTTAAAGAGGCTGTGGAAACAAAAGGAACCATTGCCTATGTTATGTATTACCACGAAGTGAGGGGAAGAATGTGTGCAGCCAAAAATACATAACCGAGACTTGATTTGAGTCAATGACGGTTATCAGCAACAAGGAATGCTCCAAGATCAGCTGTTTCTTTCTATCTAGACTTGAAACGAGTAACTTCAGCTCTGAATCTTCCATTTCCTCTCATCTCACAAAGACAGAATCTATAGCATTCAGAAGATAGTTGTGAGGATTAAATGAGATGATGCACCTGGCATGACTAGGGTTTGAAAAAGGTTAGCACACTTCCACTCCTGCCCCCTACATGGTTTGCTGTCAGGCATGCCTGGATCATCAGTTATCCTTAATGTGTCAGCTGAATGCACAGTGTCTCACTCAATGTAGTTGGAAAAGATTCAGAACCCCTGGGAAAAGACAATTTCATCTCATCCAAAAACTGCCTTGTGACAGTGTTTGTACCCTTAATTATTTCAGTTCCCTAGAAATTAAAACTATTTGGGTCAATGTTTCTACACTCAATGTGAGCTTATCATTTCTGGTATTTACACACAAAACTTAAAAGGATGGGGAAATATCCTCCCTGGTGTGGCTCAGTTGGTTGAGCATCGTCCTGCAAAGTGAAACGTTGCTGGTTTGATACTCGGTTAGGGCATATGCCTATGTTTCAGGCCAAGCAACTGATTGGTGTTTCCTTCACACAACAATGTTTCTCTCCCTCTCTTTCTCCCTCCTTTTCCTTCTCTCTAAATTAAATAACATATTTTTGAAAAATTAAAAAAATATGATAGGGAAATATCCAAAAATAAGTAATTATCCATATCAGAGAAGTTTACAATTAAACCACCTATATATCCATATAGCAGAGGGGTTATTGATGACTATTTTCTAGAATAGGACAGGGTGAAGATGAAGAACAGGACTGAGAATCTTCTCAATACTTTGCCTGAATGGTCATGCAGTCTGAATAATTCAATAAGACAAAACATGGGTTATCTGGGTAATCTAAGTCAGTGTACGTTTGCTAGTTAGGAAAGAGACAATTATGGGTTGTGTCGATGTATCAGTCTGATCCATATCTCTCCACTAAAGGCAAATTGAAGTATACTTTTTAAATATATCTTCAAACCTTATAGCAGAAATCAGTGTTTTTCTATAATGAGTAAATGAGTTCAAAATATGTGCTTTACTTCAGAAATTTGGCTCATAAAATGCGCAGTATTCATTGGATGACTCCTTGATTCATTCAACCATTCATGCAACACACTATTCATTGAGCTATACTATGTTCCATGCTGTTTACCAGGACCTGGGCTTAGGTATGAACTAAATTAGATAAACAGAGTCACTATTCTTACAGAATACACAGTCTAGTAAGTAAGAAAGGAATTGTACAAATGGTTGTAAGAGAAGTTTTAGAAAGGTATTATAGACACACACAAGTAGGGGCTCTGAATCTGGGGATTATAATAGCAATAATAATAACAGTAATTATGAAGATGATGATGATATAACACTTGTACAGTGTTTAATATGGCCCAGAAATTGTTTTAAAACACTTTACATAGGTCATTTTATTTAATCTGTTTGTCAACCCTATGAAGTAGATACTATTATTACCCCCATTTAACAAAGAAAAAAACTGAGTCACAGAAAGTTTCAGTAATTTGCCCAAGCTCACAGTCAGTATGTGGTAAAGGCAGGGTTTTAATTCAGGATACACAATACTCCCAAACTATGGGCTTTATAACTGCAAATTAGGAAAACATATATCTAAGCAAGCAATCCAAGAAATTGATCTGTTTCATCTTATGTATTTGAGAACAGGAAAAAGCACAGAGAAATCTACTTTTTAAATACTTTTATTTAAGCCTGATATTTGAGGCCATAATTGACCAACTACTTCGAAAACCACAAATACAACATTTTTACCTGTATTTCTTAGACTGGATCTAGTTTTAGCATCTGTCTCCAAAGGCAGCCTGCTCATCAGGCACTAATTTGCTCCTTTACAGGTCACAGGGCCTGTGTTTGTTCTCATGGGAACAAGAATAGAAACATCAGAGGCTCTTGCTCAGAACACAAAAGAGAAGATAAACCTGAAAGATAGACTGTGAACCTATCAGCCTTTTGCACAGTCTTTCCCACACTTACTGGTGTCATAGAGGTGATGCAACCCGAGGCTCAAGCGTGATATCAATGCCCGCTGATGCTGCCGCATTAACACCCACCCTTCCGGAGATCCTGTGGCAGGTGCTCTTGGTGCTCAAGTCACAGCCCTGGACCCATCTCTGACTCCAGAGCAGTTGTGTGGGCAGCTTGGTTCAGGCTCTTTGTTCTTCTGCCTCAAGGCTTCTGCCAAAGTCAAGGAAGCCTTACTCAGCATTAAAAAAAAAGGTGAGAGCAGGGAAACCCCTCAGGGCAACACTCAGCCCATTAGGGATGGGCATGCTAAGTTATTTAAGTCAGCACAGTTAAGCAACAAAGGACAAAGGATGTCTAAAGACAGATGATCTTCCAAAAATTGGATGGTGTCAGGAAAAGGAATTAGGAACTACAACAATACCTATTCTGTCATTACCAATAGGAAGGAATTAACAGAGGCTTTCAAAAAGAATATAGGATTAAGGACATTGAATAAAGCTATAAAATGGCAATCATATATACCATAAAACCTTCAAATTTTAAGAATAAATATGTACACACAGCAACAGAAGTATAGATGTTGTAGAAAAACATACAAAGAGTAAAAACAGAGATGATGACACAGAATGTTTCACACATCTAATATCAAATATTTCCATGTTAATGAATTTATTAATGGATAGATTTGCTTATTAAAAAATTTTTTTTCGCCCGGCTGGAGTAGCTCAGTGGATTGAGCGCGGGCTGGGAACCAGAGGGTCCCGGTTCGATTCCCAGTCGGGGCACATGCCTGGGTTGCAGGCCGGGTCCCCAGTGAGGGCCATGTGAGAGGCAACCATACATTGCTGTTTCTCTCCTCCCTCTCCTCTCTCTGAAAATAAATAAATAAAAAAAAATTAAAAAACAAAAAAACAAAAAAAATTTTTTTTCATTATATTTCAAAGCTAAACTCAATTTTATGCTTTATATAATACATAATTTAAATGGTTCCTATTGAAAATTAAAATATGAAAAAATGCAATTAAAGTAGATAAGCAGGGATCACAATCTTAGTCTTAGAAAGAATAAATTGAGTAAAAGTACATTAGATGATAAAATTATGGGTAACTTAGATAAAGGATGAAATTTATAACAATATAAAGCAGTTATTAATATCCATGAGCCAAATAATCTACCATTTTATATAATTATATAATTATCCAATCACAGAATTAATAATAAGATAATAGTACAAGAACTACAAAAAATGAGAAGAATCATGTGAGGAGAAACAGCTTATGATTTACTATCATTCTATGCTTGACCAAGTTCTTAAAAAATTAACAATATAGGAGACACAAATAACATAAGACAACTCTACTTGATTTTCAACTTTGAAAGCAGAACATAATTCTCAGCTACTCATGGAAGAACCACAAAATCTAACCACAAAGAAAATTAGATAAACTTATAAAAGTCGATAACAACAGAAGGAATGTTATCTGATAACTATGTAATAGTACTAAAATTACAGTGGAAATTCGGAAACAAACAAAAATACCATGCTACCTCTGAATCACAAGATCTCTTCTTACAAACCTCTTGGGTCAGAGATTTAAGTACGTATTAAAACCATAGACTTGGTTAAAATGGTTACTAGATGAAAACTCCCAGCACTAAAATCTTAGGTCAGTCAACAAGAAAGTGATACGGACCCCAGCTCGTGCGGTCCGTGGCGTTGTGGCTGAGATGAGACAAATCTGCGTGGACAATGGAATCTGTGGAGGAAAAGGGAAGGCAGGGCCACTCTCTCAAGAGAAGAGTGCCCCACCCTTGCCTCCACAGGCTTTTATTTGAGGATGGTTCTCATTCACTGTGCACAGGTTCACTTTAGGTGGTTATGTTTTACAGAAAACAAAGGAGAGGATGTTGCCAATTACATCAAAAAGGAAGGATATTTGCAAATGCAAAGGGAAAAGTGGTTGAACTGGTTACACTCATCCTTGGAAGGCTTAGCATAGATTTTAGGAAGTTACTTTAAAGATATGCAGTAACCGTTTGCTGCCTCAAATCAGGGTAAGGGAGTTTTAGCAAAAAGCAAGCCACTAAGTGGCCTACGTTCAATGCAAGCCTGATTTCCCACGGGAGAACCTATCTGTGGGCATGGGTCCTGTGTACCGGACCTCGCTTTCCACTGGCCTTTCCGAGTGGGAGCTGGGCCCATACCATGCAGAATGGTCTCCTATAGAAACAATGCAAATACATAAATTAAAGATTCAAATAAAAAAACTAGAACCCCCCCCAAACAAACCAAATGAAAGTAGAAATAATTAATAAGACAGATACAAAAATTTATATTAGAAATAACTACATAATAATAAAATTAATAACCAAATTCATAAGTTATTTCTTTTAAAAGTCTATAAAGTTTCAATTAATTAGCTAACCTAATTATTAAAAATGGGGAATGTGTAAATACATAAACAAAAAATTACGACATGGAAATAACCAAAGGTTTATTAAAAGAGATCTTAGACATGGCTTAGCTCGAAACTTTGCAAGTAAGTTTGAATAAGTTAATGGAATAATAGTCATTCAAAAATATCAAGCTCTAATCCCTGGAACTTGAAAAGTGTATTTGGAACAAGGGTCTTTGCAAATGTGATTAAGTTAAATATTTTTGAGATGAGAAGATTGCCCTAGATTGTTCAGTTGGACTTTAAATCCAATGACACATGTCCTTATAAAAGAGAAACAGGAGATGGGGAGACATGAAAAACAGAAGGAGGCTACGCAGCCACAAGGGCAGAAGATGAAGTGATGTGGCCACAAGCCACGGACTGCTAAAACAGACAGGATATACACCCTCCCCCAGAGCCCTCGGAGGGAGCATGGCCCTGCTGGCCCTGTGGTTTTAGAACACTGACCTCCAGAACTGTGAGAGTAAACATTTAAAATGTTTAATAAAATTTATTGGGGTGATATTGGTTAATAAAATAATACAGGTTTCAAGTGTACAATGCTATAATACAGCATCTGTATACTGCATTGTGTGTGTACCACCCCAAATCTCCTTCCATCACCATATATTTGCCCCCCTTCTCTACTTCCCCCACCACTCCTCTTTCCCTCTGGTAGCCGCCATGCTGCGTCTGTGACTAGAAATTTTTGTTTGTTTGTTTTAATTGTTGATCTATTGCTTTCAGTTTTATGTACCCTTATGTTCATGGCAGCATTATTTACAGTGACTAAGACATGGAAATAGCCAAAGCATTCTTTGATAGGCGATTGGAAAAAAGAGGCAGGACACACACACTGGAATACTCCTCAGCCATAGAAAAGATGAAATGCTGCCATTTGCGACAACATGGATGGAGCTTGAGAATGTCATGCTAAGTGAAATAAATCAGACAGATAAAGTTGAGAACCATATGATTGTGGGTTATAAACTTAGTAAATTTGTTTTGTTTTATGCCTCCCAGTTTATGGTAATTAGTTATAGCAGCCCCAGGAAATTAATACACATAGAATGAAACATATGAATCTTAAGCACACAATTCTCTACTTATTTTTTAATGTAAAATGCTGCATCTATTTCTTTCATTTTCTCTTCTTATGCTACCTTCTGCCATCAGAGTCTCACCTTCTAGCCCCAAAAGACAGCACACACCAAGGCCCTGAGGCAAAAAATCAAGTGGCCTGTTTAAGGAGCTGGAGGAAGGCAAGACGGGATGAACCAGGGAGTCGGCGGCACCATGTGATGCCTTTTCCTGAGAATAGAGTTTCTAATCTAAAAGGAATTCTGGTAGCAGCTATTAAGATAACATATATGTAAACTTATCAACATACTTTTCATTGGAAATGGTTCCCCAAGGTCTGGAGGAGTTAAATAACAAAAGAATCCAGCAAGTAAACAAAGGAGAAAGCAACGGACAAATTTACAAGGCACATCTTTTAGTTGTAAAACAAAAATAATATATTGACTTCCCATTCTTTAACCAAAAAATGGATTTCTCACACACACACACACACACACGACACACACAGAGATTGGTGCCACAACTGTGCTGACAATCTCCGAAACAGCAACAGTCATTTCAACAGCTCAGCCTACTCAGTATATTCAAATAAAATGGAAGGAGTAAGTGCAAATGATCACTTATGTCTGTTTTTATTTTATTGTTTGGCTGTTTGCATTACTGTGCACTCAATATTATTAAAAGAAATCAAGAACAGCTGCTGGTGGCTGCAAGATCATTTGTTTGAAGTACCATACCACTCCTCTTCACACACACACGCACACACACTCACAAATAAGCACTGAACCGTGATTGAGTAGGAGGTGAAGAAGAAAGTCCAATCAGAAGTGATCTGCATCCCAATCTCTCTCCAATTTCAAAATAAATACTTCAAGGCTTTAAAAGGCAAAGAATTAATAATTGTTTCCATCTTTTCCCTCCCTACCCCCTTAAAATAATGGATACCCTTAGTTTAGTCTAAGATTTTGTGTTGATCTGGAAGGGCATCCGGCTTGCTTCCAAAGTAACTACCCCGTATTATTTTTTACAGTCTGTCTGTGCTTTCGTCAGAACTGTCCTGTCCTAAGTCATTATCTAATGAGGCATATGGTAATTTATTTAGTGCAGACTACTTTCACCGACATAATTAGGTAAACTATTTCCCCCTTCCAGTAAGAACTGCTTTTCAGATCCAAGAATTTCAAGTCAATGTTGTCTTCTTGTGTTCTAGAAAGCTAAAATACAATTCAAGGAATTTTTGTTATCTATTACAATTCTCTCATTGTTTTGGGAGATGTACGTGCAAAACTAGCTCTTTGTGCCTTCAGTGCAGCCTGAGTTACGTTAAAAATATGTAACATTAAAAATGTAACATATTACATTAAAAATATGTATGGGAATATGACATTAATTAAATAAGAAAGATGCTGCATAATTACATTATGTAGCATGTTTCAGGCAACCTTTGTCTTCACCACCTTCGATACAATTATATGATGAGGTGGAGGAGATACTATTATCATATTTGACAAACGATAACAGCCATTTGTAAATAATCAGCTTGTGAGGTGCCACTGCTCTGAACTGGGGGGGAGAGAGGCTCGAGGCCTGGGGTGCACCCTCACTCCCACGCAGGCTTCTCCTGCCCCGTCCTGAGACAGCCTGCCGCTCAGCCTCACCTGGGTAGCGATCTGTGGCTGCGCCCCTTTCACCTCTGAGAGAAACTGGTCTGGTGGCTCGGGGCGAATGACTCACTTATCAATTTTGAAAAAATCTTCAAGAAGATACATAGGATAAAAGTGACATCTGTCTCTTATTTAAGTATTTATCGAATGATTTCTATGTTCGAGGAGCTTTGCTAGGCACTGGGAATATAATAAGGAACAAGCAGAAACAATTGCAGGTCTAAATGAGCTTAGAAACTTGTGGAAAACAATGAATTCACAATCACACTAATAACCATATCACTAAAACAGTAGGGGATTGTGTCAAAGGAAAGTATAGGTTTTATAAGAAAGTATGAGAAATCAAGTCCATGCACCCCAACACAAAAAAATTTCCCTGAAGATTTGCCCTCGAAATTGAAAAGTGAAGGCCCACAATTTGGAAAAAGGACATTTTAGACAGCATGTGCAGAGGCCTAGAGGCAAGGAAAAAAGTGACAATTCAAAGAGTTGGAAGAAGGCCGGTTTGCTGAAAGCAGGGTGAGCAGGGAGCAGACTGCACCTGATGAGGCTTCAGAGGCAGACCCAGGCCAGCTCCCGGGAGACCTGTGGGTGTATTAAGAGGTTTGTGTCATTTCCAAAGTGGAATGAGAAGTCATTGAAGAGTTTCAGGTAGGAGGGTAATGAGATCTGATTTCTGTTTGTAAACAATCACTGTAGCTGCTAGATGTAGAGAAGGATGAAAGAAGATGAGTTAAAAGGCAATTGCAATAGAATTACTGTAATGATAAAATACAAACCGACGATGCCTTGGTTACCTGGTAGGTTCTTTCTTCCCTTCCCACATGACTTAATCTCACTTCGTTAACTTTCAGATACCTTGAAACATACATAGCCATTTTATTCTTTCTCTGCAGCTGATTTCTTATTAATGTTATCATTCCACCCAATTTGCTTTCATAGCCCTTCCAGGCTCAGTTCTTTAGAAAACACTGATTTTTAAAAAAATTCCTGCTTTTATATGAAGACGCACATTTTATAAGAGCTTTCTTATGTGCGTGATTTATGCAGAGACATTGTGGCCGTTGGAAATAATATTCGTCTGCCAGGATCTCTAGTTGGCATAAAGCAATTCAGGACTCACGTTTTCGGAGCAGCCACAGTGCTTTCCCCCACACGTTTCTTCAGAGGCTCTCTGGGAACTTTGATTCCAGATCAGTGACAAGGATGACAGGAATTGTTGCTATTGCAGCTCATTTACCCACAAGATGGAACCAGCAGGGCAGATGTTCCTGGAAAAATAAAATGCAATTTAAGAAAATAACTCTTTTTCAACTTTGAACACGGCATAGGGAAAATTTGGGATCTGATTTTGAGAGGAAGGATTTGTAAAGAGCAGTTACTTTAAAGCGTCCCATTCCCCCTCAGGGTTGAATGCTGCAAGATCTACAGCTTTTGTACTGCTTCCGCATGGATCCTTTTCTGCACTGGGTCTGCTGAACAAAATACAACAGCTTTGGCCCCCCCAAAAAATAGCTATTAATTGTGTCCTTAGTATTTGGCACGGTGGTGGAGAAAAACTTAGCTGAAGATTGTGTTTATTCACTCACGTCAGGTAAGATATTTGGTTGATAAGCAATACAAATAGAAATGCAGATGTTTCTGGAAATACTTATTATTTACAAAACTCACTGAAATGGTATTAAAAGAAGTTCAATATTGCTCTGACCAGTGTGGCTCAGTGGTTGGGCATGTTTCTATTCCTGGTCAGGGCATGTGCCTGTGTTACAGGTTCGGTCCCCAGTTGGGGCGCATCTGAGGGGTAACAGATTGATGTTTCTCTCTCACACTGATATTTCTCTCCCTCTCTTACTCCCTCCCCCACTCTCTAAAAATAAATAAAATCTTTTAAAATGTTTCAATATAGATGCTCTCCCCCCCCAAAAGATAGGATTTTTATTTCAATACAGATTTAGTAAACAAATGCATACCATTCAGGTACCTCTTCCACCTAAAAATAATAATAATTTTCCTTTTCTTCTTTTGTTGACATGAGACAAAGAAGAACGGTGTGTCTTTCTTTGTGTGCTTGTTTGCTTTCCAGATGGTTGTCACTCAAAGTCTTCCGTTTCTCAAAAGAATGTCCATTTATGTATGACTGGCCTCTTCACTGAATTCAAGTCCACAATCTTTTATCCAGAATTCCAAAATGGAAAACTCCAGAGCTATATATATTTTTGTAAATTTGTCTCTAAAACTCACTGGGTGGCAAAAGCTGATGTGAGGCTATTATTAGACTTTGTTCTAGTAAGAGAGAGTAGTTATATCACTGTAGAAATAGTAATATATTTGTCATGTGGTGCTATCTAATGTCTGACATATAATATTCAGAATACACATTGCATTTCCTTTATAAAACCAAACATATTTTAAATTTTTGTGTGAGAGTTTTGGATAGGGGAATATTGATTTGTACCACACAGAGTAAAATAATTCAGCTGACTGAGTCTGACCAGCTCCCAGCACCTATCACTGTGGAGTAGTCCTCATTGACACAGCCTGATCACTGTTTGTGAATCACTTCCTTCCCTTTTGGCCAGTCTGATCTTCTATGGGCCACTAAAGGCAAGAGCCAAGGAATCACTGTGTTTCAGAACAGTGCTAATCTAAAATTCTGATTCAAAGATATTCTCTGTTCACTAAGCTACAATGTCCAGCAACAAAGACGATTAAAAAGAAGATTAATTTATTCAGTGAATATTTATTACATACAGTTGAGTCTGCTTCAGCTCCTGGTGACCTTACGAATGAGTGATGGCCACATGACCTGTCCCCAACAGCCCTGCTCAGCTCCTGTAGACTCATGCCTACGGCTTCTTTTATGGAGTCAGTCCGTCTCGGATTTGGTCTTCCTCTTATCCTGCTGCCTTCTATTTTTCCCAGTATTATTTTCTTTCCAAAGAACCCTGCTTTCTCATGATATTCCCAAAGTAGGACAGTTTCAGTTTCATCATTTTTGTTTCCAGTGATGTTTTAGGCTTAATTTACTTCGGCATCCACTTGTTCATCTTTCCGGTGGTCCGGGGTATCCACAGAGCTCTCCTCCGGCACCATATTTCAAGTGAATCACTTTTTTTCTTTATTAGCCTCCTTCACTGTCCAACTTTCACACCCCTACCTAGACATTGGGAATATGAATGTGTAAATAATATTTGCCATGGTACTTATGATACATCTTTTTTCTTGGTGACCTTTCTCAATTCTTCCACTGCTGCCTTTCTGAGTCTCAGCCTTCTCTTGAACTCCTATTACAGAATATTAACGTGGTATAAAAGAAAAATAATAAAGTTACAAGTCAGGAGACGTGGATTCTAACTGGTTTAGTCATCTAACTGCTGTATGAAGTTGAGCAAGTCACTTCACTTCTTTGAGTCATTTAATGTCCATTTTACAGAAGAAATAATATTTTATTTTTCTTTGTAGATACTTGTAATAATTAAATTCAAAACTATACTAACACATATTTGTACTTTTCATTGAGCTTCATAGACATCATACAAAGAATTAATGTGTACAAGGCATAAGGTTGGGTAAGCATACTAAAATGGCCAAGACACATGATTTACGCTCCAAGAGCAAAGTGATAGAGGAGTAACATGTATGTGAACATACAGGACTGTACTAGGTTTTCATTTTTCAAATTACTGATATGCACAACCAAGAAAAAGGAAGAGAAGCCTGTCTCAGTCCTTGCAAAAAAAATATGGAAGGGGGAAGGGAGAGAGAAGCATTTGGAAGGAATTTCATCAAACACAGCTGCTTTGCTAACTCCCTGTTTCAAATTGCCTGTTAACTGATATGACTTAAGATTTTTTTTTAATCAAGAAACAAAATCTGTGAGGTTTGCTAGTTCAATTCATTTGCACATTCCACACAGCTACACATGGCAGGACCGAAACGATCAAGTTTCCTTCAGCTTTATCATAAATCACAGAGATTCCAATGTGTCCCTCACAGCTTTAAGTTTTCAAAACCATCACGACTAATGAAATATTTATACTAAGACCTACAGCCACTCGCATGGAATCACGTTCCTCAGAAGAGAGACTTTGACAAAGAGCCCATCAAGAAAGCAGCTGGAGGTCCCCAGACCCTGGCCCCACCGCCACTCTCCACTGTTGGCCTTCACATCTGCCACCTCCAGGTCACCAAATGGCATCCCTCATAAAGCGGGAACACAGGCTTTTTGCTCAACTTGACAGCTTGCAGTTGGAAACTAATCAAACTTTAAGGATTCTACTTAAGAGCATAAAAAGGCTTTCTCAAGGTTTTATTACTTTGTAAAATGGATTAGGTTTCAAATCAAGTTGATTATAAAAGAGAAACTAGTTATTTTTACTAGATGGTTTTAAAGTTTTCACTGATACATGAAGCCAAACAATCACAATGAGGAAGCTTTCACTACAAATTCGATATCGGCCAAGTGTCTACTGATGCGCTAGACTGCACCCATTTGCTGTGAAAGCTGCAGAGATGCCGATGGCAAAGGGCCTAGGCTTCCATAGAAATATTGTCCTTACCTATTGAAATTGATAACCTGTTGTGGAACAGAGTTTTCAAGGATAGCTATGGCAATTCCTTCCATGCTCCTCCACGATGTGACTTGGCCACTCCTCTCTTTGGGAAGTGAATACATTACTCCTTTCCTCTGGTCTCTCTGTATGGCTAGTTTTGACCAATAGAATAGGACAGTACTGCACCTAGATCATAAGAGGGCTTGCAACTTTTGCTTTTCTTCTTTTGAAACATGGATTGAGATTGCTATGCAAGGAAATTGACCCAGCTCCCTAAAAGAGGGCCCCAGTACCCCAGGCAATAGCCAGCAGCATCATCTGCAAGCCAAATGAATGAAACCATCTTGTTCCTTTCAGCCCACATGACATCCCAGCTAAATGCAACCATGCATATAAGCCCAAATAAAATCAGCAGAAAACCTTCTCAGTCAACTCACAAAATCTTTGCAAATAAATTACTGTGGTTTTAAGCCCCTAAGTTTCAGGGGGCTTTGTTAATCAGCAATAGATGACTGAAACACCTGCATTCTGGCTTTGGCCTTGTCAATGATTAGTTGTGTTATGTGAACAAGATATGTGATCCTATGAGCATTTGCTCTCTCACATTGAGAATGTGGAAATGTGAACTATGTAAAAGCTAAAGTCCCTTCTTGCTCCAGCATTAGAGGAACTTCCCTCAGACATGCTCACTGAAACCCCTGAGCTGGAGGAAGACCGTAGACTTGTCTCAGTAAGAATGACCAGCAGGATAAATCTTAAACATGGGTAAACAAAGTGGCGACTGTTATGTTAGAATCACAGGTAAAAGCATTCAGGAAAACAATAGTTGTGTGCCTCATTGATCTGTAACTTAAAAATCCATGCTCTGGGGAAAAATAAGGTGCCCAGAGAGCCAACGTGTTAGAAAAATTGAATGAGTTTGAACAGTCATTGCTCTGCTTTGTTTCATGTCATCGTGGTTGAAGAGAGCGTATTGCCAATGAGTGTAGGTAATAATGAATGTGGCATTACAAGTTGACATTATGACATGGGTCATAATCTGTTTGAACTTTTGCATAGAGTTTGCATAAGTCAACTGTCAAGAGCCAAAATGGACCCATCTGGCTTTTTTAAATATATTTTTATTGATTTTGCTATTACAGTTGTCCCATTTCCCCCCCTTATTCCCCTCTGCCCTGCACACCCCCTCCCACCCGCGTTCCCCCCCACCCTTAGTTCATGCCCATGGGTTGTACGTATAAGTCCCATCTGTTTTTGTTAAAAATCTTATCCAGTTACTCATTTCAGCACTTTGATGTGAAAACATCATCTCTTGAAGATACTCTGCATAATTGGTGATTTCTGATTGCCTGGCTGAAATTCTTGCTCGATGTTGGTTGTAATCATTGCCTGATGGGAACCTTTCATTCTGCAGCATGTGTAGTCATCATTTTTTTAGATTCCTGTGTAAAGCTAATCAACCCTGAAGGAAACTCCCTGGATGTCACCATAGAGGTAACATCTAACATTCCTGCGATTTCCCTTTATCTGATCTCTGTTGAATAAGTAATCATCTTCTGTTTACAAAACTAGCCTAGTAACATTGAACATATTATGTGAAACACAATCTGCATCTTTGTCATGTCTATACCTGGTTATTGATATGTGTTGAGTACCATTATCAAAGAAATGGAGATATTCCGAATGAAAGAAATAAGCACAAAGCAACACATTGCATTCTTTTTAAAATTGCATAGAAAGGCTAAGTTAAGGGAGGAAGTAGGAGCAATAGCTGCCTTCCCTACTACCCTCCTCAGATGTTTCTTACCTGCCATGACTGTTACCCAGTACTGCTGAGCCAAAAATCTGTGACATTTGCTATGATAAGACAATTTTGGCCGTGACATAACAGACAATCTCAAAGATATTTCTAGCCTCAAATACCTGCTACTATGGCAACTTCCAAAGAACTCACTTTTCAAAATATTGGAATATACTGAGAACTCTTTAAAAATTTACTAACTTTTCCAAAATTCTGTGACATGAATAAGGAAAGGCCTATTTTTATCTCTCTGTTAAGAAAATATTTCTGTTCATTAAAATTATCAACTTATTTTAGAAATTAAACTCTGGGGGATAAAAAACAAATATAGCAGCGCTTTGAGAAGTAAAAGATGAAATGTTTGAAAACATTACATGAACATTGAGATTCTCATGCAGCTAAAGTCAGCATTATTCTGGATTCTGTATTGTAAAGCATGCAAAATACTGTAAACTGGTAAGATTTGTATTAAGATATTTTTAGGCAGCTTCTTCTACAGAGATTAAGCCTTGACTCATGGCTTTTTCTAAGAAAACAGAGCAATTTTGGAAAGTGACAACAGATTACAGAAATTGCCAGGAAACTTTCTCCACATCTGCCAACAGTCACATTCTAACGGCACTAGGCACGTGCGTTGTTGGGATAGTCCATTGTCTCCGCAGTGGGGGTCTTCTCCTCGTCTGTGAAGGAAGCTGTGTGGTTTGGGAGAGAAGGCAGTCTGTACAATGGTGTCATTGCCCCACTATGGCTGTATTTGCAACCTAATTTACAAGGTATCAAACCCAGGAAAGATTATTCCAGAAAACTAAGTTGTCTCTGTAACTTTCTAAAGAAAAGCATTTTTTTGCGAGGATATTCAGCATAGCAGATGCGGCTTCCAATACATAAGTGTGTTTGTTCATTAGACGCAAGAAGTTAATCATAGAGAAACCGTCCCCATCTGACGAAAACTTAATGGAGATCTTCTGAATACAGTTTCGATGTTCTTTCTTTTAATTTTTCTAAACTGAAACCTCATAATAAACCTAGATTAGATACTCCCTTCATATTAAAAATAGAGTTGACTGGAATTATGTGAGAAGTCATTATGAAAAGACATGAACTTTAAGAATTGCTTCATAGTCAGAATCTCACTGATTTTTCTTCCACAGTGTAGAAAACTTCATTCATTATCTGTGAATAGTTACTATCCTAGAATTAAAATAGAATTTAGTTAAAATAGACCTAAGAAGTCTTTGGAATGTTTCAGTTTTAATATTGTTTGAAAAACCTAATTTCCATGGAAAGCCTAGACTCTCAGGGCATTTATATTCCCATCATGTTAACTGGCAGCCAGTATAAACCACAGAAAAAAACCAATAGTGCAAAATCCCAAAGGGAACTCAAATTCAGAAAGTAGGTTCTAGTCTGAGTTTTTCACTCCTCATTCTGTATGTTTAGGTGAAACTTCTAGAATCAGCTTCATGGTACCAACTAACTTAAATGTGAGGAGGGACATAAGACATTATCTGCTCCAATTCTTTCACTTTAGAGATAGCAAATTGGGCCTGCTTTCCTCATCCACAAAATAAAGAGGTGAATTGGATGTACTTGAAGGTGTAGATGTATTCTATTATATTACCTTTCTGTACATTTAGCACTGAAAGGGACCACAAGAAGTGGATATCTATGGCACCTCTGTTCTACTTCATATTTCTATTCAAGGGGAGAGGGAAGATAAAAAAGTGATTTTTAAATAGGCATATAGTTTCTCACAATATAGGCAACGATTTCCTATCCTCCTTGCAGTGAATTACAGCTATATGACCATCTTATAGCTAAACTTTGCAGGGTGTCTTACCACTGCCACTGTTAAAATGTTGGCCAGATAATTCTTTGCCGTAAGGGCTGTCTTGGGCATTGCACAGTGTTTAGCAGCACCTCTGGCCTCTACACACTAGATGCCAGTAGTTAGTCAACCACCTCCACCCTATCCTAGATGTAATGACCAAAAATGTCTTGAAACATTGGCAAGTATTTTGTGAAGGGCAAAATTGCCCCCTATTGAGAACCACGAAGCTAAAGATATATAAGTGGAAGCATCTTGTTCTGCTTCTAAAAAGTATCTTTAAATGGTTCATTCTTTGCTCTTTTTTCTTTTCTGCTGTGATGGCTGGAGCTTGAGCAGCTATTTTGGGCAAACATGAGAAATCACATTATTAAAAACAGAAGGACAACAAGATAGAAGGAGAGAGAGTCCGTGTGATCATTGGAGCCACGCTGTGGTCATGCGTGTGCACAGCTATGGACATTTTACATAAGAGCAACATTAACTTCTATCTCTTTGACTTCATTGCTATGTTAGGGTCTCTCATGGAGACATAATGTCGCCACCTTATCTTCAATTGTTCTCTTCATGTAGTAACCTAAACAGGAAAATAGTTATGTTCATTTTTCAGAAGCAATTAACTTATTAAGGAATCTAAATTTAAAGCTTTCTCTCTGCCCTCACAGAAATTTTCTGGGAAGCCAACTTTGTGGCACACAGATGTAAATCAATGATTCGCAAACTTGGCTACACATTAGAATCACCTGGAGAACCTTTAAAAATCTTCATGGCCAGGCTGCACCCCAAACCACTTCCAGCAGAACCTTGGGGAGCAGGACCCAGGCATAAGTGTTCTGTAAAGCTCTTCAGGTAATTCCAAAGTGCACTCAAATTTGAGATATAGAACATTTTTCTTCAAGCTCTGTTTGTAATTAACTAGGCTTGTTGATCTTATTTGCCTTGGAAAGATAAGGCACGTGTTTGCTCCATGCTGGAGACATTTGACTGTAAAATATTATGTTTCCATTTCTGTATATAGGCACATTTGGGGTACAAATGGCAAGAGTGAGTCAGACATGATTTTGTACCAATCAGCAAAATCTGACTCAAGAAATGTTTTGATATCTCATATTGCTGAAAGTAATTGAGCTCATTAAAAGTAAGCTCTTCACTAGTCCCTCAACACACACACACACACACACACACACACACACACACACACACTTAATGTAATCAGTAAAGGCAGATGGCTTGAGAGACGCTAGTTTCACTCTGATGGTTAAAAACAAAGTGCAGGAAATATGAAAATAGAGTTAAATCCTTTACAGATGAGTGTGGGACTGCTATTGGGTTAAATGTATTTTTAAACCAAATAAGGTTTTTAAAAACTTTCTTCCAGAAGAACAACTCAAAATAGACGTCCAGCATCAACCATTGGGGTTATCCTAGAATAAGAGTCTTTAACACCATCAATAGCTCCATGTAGCCCAATGAAGAGCACCTCAGGCAAGAGGTGCAAAGAATAATTGGCACCATTATTTCCTTTGTGTCCTCTATCTTCAATGAATAAGCTCTACTTTTCCAGTGTTCACAGACACCATTCTCCAATGAGGTTTCACTTAATGGTAAGGGAGTGAGTGGGAAAGGGAAAAGAAAGAAGGGGACCAAAAATGCATTGCATTTTTACTACAAACCAGGCACTGTAGCAGACAATTTACTTATGTTATCTCAAAAAGCAATTTCAAAGCAGTATTCACATATCAGGGTGTTTATGTGAGTCAGAGTAGTGTTAAAATTTATAAAGGAAATCTCAACTAAAATTAGAGTTGGGAAGGTGTGTAGAGAGAGCTCTCATGCCCTACCACTTCCCAATTAACCAAAACGAAAAAAGACAATACCTTGCATCTCTAACAGGAGGATGTTCTACTTCACCACCCAGTGGACGGTAAGATTTTCTTCTTGCTCAGCAACAAGTAGCTCATCCAATGAGAAGCCACTGTCACCATGATCTTTTTCTTTCCTCCAATAAACTCTTATTTTTCTTTTACTAATGAATTCCTTGGTCCACCCACTTTCCATAATAGCCTTTCATTTTATATAGTTTTCTGGAATATCGCTCTGCTTGTTAAATAACATGGTACATAACTCATGAATTGTTTAATCAAGCCAATTACATCTCTAAATTTACCCAGTTGAAAAACCTGAGAAATTATTTGCAGGTGAGAAAACTGATGACTTGCCCAGGCTTACTCTGCTGGTTGAGACAAAACTAGGTCCAGAATCATGATCTTCTAGCTCAAGTAGGGTGTTCTCACTTCCTGTCTCTCTCTCCCCACACAACCCTACCCACTTACCACTTATAGAATCTAGTGAGCAGGGACTTTTCCTCTTCACCAAGAACAGAATAAGGAAATTGGCCTAAAATGCAACACAAAAGTTTTAATTAAGATGCAAGATAATTTCTTAGTGATAGCATCTGCTTGTCATAAGAGGAAGTTGTGACTATTGTTTCCCAGTTCTCTTTTAATATATAATTTATTGTCATCCACTAATGAGCGTGAAGCATAGTAGACTTGCCTAAAGGTAAAGGGTGGATGTTCTGGTATGACAATTCCATGAACTGTGTGCAGCATCTATAGGATGTACAGCAAAGATCAAGAGTATTGCCTGGGCTCAGCATATCGCCACCAGACTGCACTGGTCAAGGGCAATCCCATCATTGTAGTTTATCCAAAACTAATAACCGTAACAGTTAATATTCATTTCACACTTAAACTAGGTTAGCACTCTCCATTTGTTATTATTCTCATTGTATACAGGAAGAAACAAAAAGTTTAAGTAACTTGCTTAAGGTCATGTAATGCAGCCAGCAGGTGGTGGAAGCAGGATTCAAAATAATGTATTGCTCTGCAATTCTACTCCTATATGTGAATTCTGTGCCATAAATACAGTGACTAGTATTAAATAGTAGTAATGTGGTTCTAAAAGAGATATTTGTTCCAAATGTTATATTTTAAGTTCTAGTGAGATAACCAAAGCATCAGATTATTTCTAAAATCACAGTAAAGCCCTTTCCAGAAATAGCCTGTCAGAAGTGAAGCAGACAGTGGTGGACGAGGTTTGTACTCTCATGTTGGGGCTTGCATGGCAGAGTCTGCCCTTGTACATCAGCAGACCAACACCTGGGGCAGGGTGGCCCTGCAGGCTTCAAACCTTATCTCGTTTCATTGTGTTTTAGCAGCTGGCTTGGTGGGAACACCAGAAGTTTATTGTGAGGAGGGGCATATACTGGAGAGTAAAGAAACCCACAAAGACGAGAAAAAGAGTTCTCTGTATATCAAAACCATACATTTTTGATGGCCTCAGTCTAGGATCCCATTTTCCTGGCTCACAAAGAACTGGGATCTATTGAAAATGGACAAGTCTAAAGTAAGCAAATAATAGAGAAATTTATAGCTCATTTAATGTGTTTCCTTCAACATCTGCTACTTGCTGGAGGTGGGGGCGGGGGATTGAGAAATGCCAGGGGGGTGCGCAGATTTAGTACCAGATGGTGGATTAGACAAAACAGCCTCAAAGTCCTTTTCTGCTCAGAGCCCTGTAAACCTGAAGGAAATGGAGAATTAAGGTAACAAATGCTACCAATTCTGTGCATAACATGGCAAAAACAACAAAACACCCCCCCCCCAAGACTCTTGCAGGCCATGCCTAGGAAACCGAGTGGGTATGTTTCCGTGGTCCATGTTGCTTTAGTGCTTTGTTACTGCTTCTGAGCCTGCTGGCCATCAGTGGTAATGGTGAAATGATGGAAAGCCCAAGCAATTCAGGACTATTTCCTGAGCCCACTGCCTACTGATTTAAACACATGTTCGAAAAGTGCTAAATGAAATCCTATTCCCAAATTATGAAACTAAATATTTTTCTTAGACATGTCTCACATTGCTCTGTGTGCCAGGGAAATTTCCCATGACCCTTGGAGTCACCTCCATTTATTTGCTCCCATGCACACTTCTTCTGGGACGTAAGACAATCCGGTTGAAGGCTAACATATAAGTATCCGGTGGCATGTCCAACAAAGCTGTTATTTTATCAGGAAGAAGTGAAAGCTTATTTCAGAAACTGAAGCTCCTCAGGAATGAAGTAAATGATTTAGTAACGATGCCTTGAAGACTATCAGAAAATTATGCGTATTGTTTAGTTAGGAGATAGGAATTAACTAATGTTTCTAAAATGCCTGAGTTTTAGATCAAGAATTTCAGCAACTTGATGCATTCAAGATGGAGAACCCAATTAAAAAAAAAAAAAAAGTGCCTCCTACACAGCTTTCTCACTGTATGGGAGGAATGGGTTTAAGCTATTATATTAACAGAGATTTGAAGATATACCAAGGAAGAAGATTGCATTTCAAGCAGCCAACACCCCAAAAGAGGTTGAATTTGGTTTAATTGTTGATTGTTTTTCAGAGTTGGAGACAGAAAATTAATTAAAGTCAATACTCAGTAGGTTTAGTTGCTATTAAGTAGCATTTAAAATCTGATTGAATTCACAAAGTGGCTGATGGGAAGAACAGCAGTGCAATTTTTCAAATCAAGTGAAATTTATTATTTAACTCACTGATAAATGTTTAAATATAAATGAGCCAGAGAGCACAAACAGGCACAAGTGGCTCAGCCAATTTAAAATCCACAAAGACCCCCAGTAATTAGCAGAGTGACAACGGTAAATATTTTAGTAACATAACAGCAAGGGGTTATCTCGCTGAGTGCACCCAGTTCAAGCTATTCCAATCACTTAAATTCATCCCGTCTTCTCACAGTATGCAGTGTTCTTTTCTCTTTCTTTTCATTTCTTTGTCTTCCTTTCTTTTTCCCTTGAGAAAATGGATTTGTTTCATTTCCAGGCTAGGCAAAGAAACCAGATAATTATAACAATTTATTTAGACTTAGAGGTAAGGAGTGCATTAACCAGGGAATAGAAAATATTTTAAAATATATTTCCATATGTTTTCATCCTTATTAGATTCTTATTTTATGAAACATATTGATAAAAGTGTGTTTTAAGACTCTTTCTAAATGTACACGGTTCAAATTTTTGAAATTATTCTCTTAATGTTTTATGTGCTGAATTTCACTACTCCATATTTCATCTTTGTCTTGTTATTTCTACACTTATCGCTCTATATTTTCCACAGAAGTACAACAAAGAATACAAAACTTTCTGGATTTTACAACCAAATTTTCTATTTGATTTCTGTGCAATTAGAAATGGACAAAGCACACACAGTACACAACTCTTGTTCTTCAAACTTTGGGTCTTGAGAATATGCTGAAATTTTTAATTTTATATTGTGAACTTATACAAGGTCTGTCCAGAAAAATTTCACCCATTGTTAATATAACAAGAATGGTTTGCATGACATCAGTGTAACCTAGAACTAAGGAGAGTGGACTGGAATGCACATGCATGAATAATAACAACTTCATGTACTAGTCAGTGCGGGAGGTAGACGCCACTGAGTGAGCATGTGTGCTGTGTGGCTGTCTCATTCAAAATGACTGAGCTAGTAGAGCAACAAATCTGCATCAAATTTTGTGTTAAGCTTGAACATTCCTCCACAGAATCTATTCCGACGATTCAGAAGGCCACAGCTATGGACAACTGAAGATTGGCAGCTTCATCATGACAACACACCCACTCATGCATCACGTCTCCTGCAGAGTTGTTTGGAGAAACATCAAATCACCCAAGTGACTCAGCCCCTCTACAGCCCAGATTTGACACCCTGTGACTTTTGGCTTTTCTGAAAACTAAAATCACCTTTGAGAGGGAAGAGATTTCAAACCATTGATGAGATTCAGAAAAATATGTGGGGAAGTCGATGGCGATTGGGAGAACTATGTGAGGTCCCAAGGTGCCTGCTTCGAAAGGGACTGAGGTGTCATTGTCCTATGTACAATGTTCTTGTATCTTGTATCTTCTTTAAGAAATGTCTCCATTTTTCATATTGCTTGGCTGTATACTTTCTGGACAGAACTCTTGTGTCTTAGTGTTGAAGTTTCAAGGCATATGTTAGATTTTATACTGTTAGATAATTACGGATTTTTTGAAGACTGCTTTTTGATATACTGACATCTAGGAAAAGTAGGTGTCATATATTATTCTCGCCTATCTATAGATTCATCTCTTTCTGATCATTTGACTTTTATTATTAACCATTGCTCGACATACTGGAGATCTTCCATCTGCTCCTGTGGGCAGGAGATAGAAAGGCAAGAAAACAAGCAAAGTTGAGTGTTTATTCCCCCTTGTGTGTGTGTCGGGGGGTGTGTTTTGGTCAGGATGTGGACTGATAACACAATAAGAGAATCAGGTTGAGTGTATTTGCACTTGTTTGAATTTTTAAAAATATGTAATAAATGACCTTTATTTATTTCATGCTTTGTTACAAAAAATTCCTTGTATTTTAAAGTAATGTATAGACTATACAAGCTATTGGTAAGAAAAAATGAAGCAAAGGGAAAACAAGGTGCAAGGAATGAACTGGAATTCGTAACCATGTTAGCATATAAAGCAAAAATCATGAAACCTCTGTGTTCACTATATTCGGTTTTGAATTTACCAGTAGCTAAGGCAAAAAAAGAAAAAAAATTAAAAAGACAAATTTCACAGGAGAAGTACAACATTCATACCAAGAACAAGGAACCTATTAAGGTAAAGAGGAAACTATAACGTGATAAATCAGATCTTTCTAACATTCTCAATGGCTCACTAAATCAGATGAAAACATTTTTCTATGATGCTTTATTCCTGAAGGTATCAAAATGTTACAGTCTGATCTCTGTTCATAATCTACTAATAAAGTCATGTTTTCATTTTTGGGGGTGGGTGGGAGTAGATGGTTTTCAATGGCCTTAATTCTTAATGAGCTATAATAATGAATATGTTTGAAGTAAAAAGACATGAGCCTTTTTTTTTTTTTGCTTAAAAACACATTAAAAGTATTCAAATTTATTGGTCACCATCAAAATGATCAAGTACCAGCATGAACAAGACTAGATTGAAGGTATATTGTATTAAGAATGTTTATTTAATCAACTCAACATTAAAATGATCATAGGTGGGTGGAACTGTGGTGTGAGATTGGCATATAAATTATAAATTAAGAAAACTGAAAAATTATTCCTCTCGTGATTATGACCGAAGCCTACTGGTGGCACTAGTCTGGACAGATGTTAGCACTGCAAGGTATAAACCCACACTCACCATCTTGGTATTAGAGCCATGCGGTGCTTTACAACATAAAGAGTATTTTGACACATGCTACTTTAACTCTATCACAACTTGGTAAGATAGACACTATTGTCCTTACTGTAAAGATTATGAAAATGGGGTGCATAAAGGGAGATGATTTTCTCAATGTTTTACAGACAGTATATCTCAAAGTTCAGAGTAAAACCCGGGAGGTCTCCCAACGCTGACCTGGAGTCTGTTTGCTCTATCATGGTCTATGGCTCACTGCTTAAGGACGCTGGGGAAAAAATGTGGAAAAACAAGCTATAACTACATGAAGACAAAGACCTGAGTGTATTAATTTCAGTGACCAAGTTTAGAAAGGACTTTAGAAACCATTAGTCCTGCCCCACACTTTTTTACTGAAAAGAAACACAATAGCTGAGGCTCCAAATGGCTTCATTTCATTCCATTCTCATGGATTGGTAATACTTGTTTCAAAGGAGTACTCAGTCAAATGAAAAAATGATTCATATACACATATGAATGATTAATCAGGCTGGTAACTTTGAGTAATCAGGCTGGTAACTTTGAAAATAGGTTTGGTTTTTTTTTTTTAAATTAAAAGCAATCACATTTCATTTTTTTCTTGGATCCTAAATTCGAGGGGTAACATCGCCTGAAGCCACAGTTCCCAAACCGCCCTGAGGTGCCCCAGGGTGGCACGGGAACTCACAGGGCCTACAAGGGCTATTTTAAATTTTGGAGGGAAACATGATAATAGTTGACATCTGTCAACACCACGAGAACTGAGAGATCGGTGTAGTTCATAGTTTAAACATTAGATCATGCTACATTCTTTTCAATGATAGCTTATGATTATAGAGCTGAGTTTTTGGCAGTCACTACAATAAAAAGCCAATGTGGCACACAGTCAGTGTAAATCAGAAATGAGGGTGGCAGGGTCCAATCTGATTCCAAGATTTGAGAATTTATCAGTGCCCAGCAAGTGCACACATCACATCGGCAAGAAATTA
This sequence comes from Micronycteris hirsuta, assembly GCA_004026765.1. NCBI lineage: Eukaryota > Metazoa > Chordata > Mammalia > Chiroptera > Phyllostomidae > Micronycteris > Micronycteris hirsuta. Next base: position 6,414 of record PVJI01007715.1, on the reverse strand, counting down.
TGGCTACGTTAGAATGATCTAATATATCTTTTCTTTCACTATTTGTATTCCTTTTAAAACTAGCTAGTAAGTTGTGAGGATAAAAAAATTGAACTGTTTTGACTCAACTACTTAATATATAGAACCATTATATTTTCCTTCTGGCCTTGAGGCAATGTTAAAAAAAAGTCTGAGATACTAAGAGGACCGTAAATCAATACTTTTTGAAAATCTTTGTTCTAACGGTTAGGGATGTGGACTCCAGACTTAGGATCCCAGCTTCATTACTTATCAGTGGTGCTACTTTCCACCTATCCTGTCTGTGCCTCAATTTCTTCATGAAGAAAAATGAAGACGATAATAGGACTTACCTCCATAGATTTATTGTGTACATTAATGCATCTGTATGTGTAAGCCAGGTAGAAGCGAGCCAGGCCCAGAGTGAATGCTATCCGCGTAAGTATCAGCCGTTACGCTCATAAGACAAGCCTTCCCCAAAGGCAGTCTGCTTGCAGCACGTGCCTGCTGCTTCATCGGTCAAATTCAGAGAGCTTGGGGGCCTGTGCATGTGGAGCCCACAGGCTGGAGAACTTTCCTTCCTTGTTCCTTTCCCCCTCTGCTTATATGGGAGGCAACCTGACAGAAATATTTTAGAGAAATTTCAACTAGCGTTGAGTGCTCTGTTGGTCACAATTCCAGAAAAGGTAAGGAACGCAGAGTCCCATGCGTACTATTGGGGGCTCTTTATGTTCCCCGTTTGCTTCGTAAAACAGAGCTGAAATAACTTTGGACCCCGAAGCTAGGTTGGCAGAGGGAGTGTTTGTACGGGTTATTCCTTGGGGGAAAGGAATTTTTAAACGATTACCTGTTTCTGCACACATACGCTAACTATAGCTTTTTTCTATTAGGATCTTTACAGCTATTCACAGCTCAAACGTCACACCTCTTACCTTGTGTTTCATCTGATTTCCTCATATAATTATTAGTTTCTAAAGGAGAGGTATATTTTAATTTCCCTTAAAGGCTTTTTTATTCCACGTGAACAATTACCGTGTATCTATTCTTTGCCCCCAAAGCAGCATAATAGCTTTTAGGCAACAAAAATTTCTGTCTCATACATTACACAAAATACACAAAATATATATTTTGTCCAAGAACATGTAAATTAATTTTGGCAATTCATATTATATCATTTAAAGATTATGCAATGACATTCTAAAACATAGTGATAAGTAAAAGCAGAATATAAAATTGCATGTTAATGTGATCCTAACTTTATAAAATAGAAATTAGATATATTTGTGTACATGCATTGAAAAATGTTGAGAGGGAATTCAGCAAATAGTTTTAATTATATCTGGTTAGAGATATGCAAGTTCTTTTTTCTTACATTTTGGTTTGGATATAATTATTTCAATGGAAAGAAACAGAATTCACAACTAATATGCCTCAAATAATAATGACATTTCATCATCACAGATATCTAAAGATGTGTGATTCAGATGATGGGTTGAGTAATTTAAAAATACAAGCACTCAAGCCAAGGTTTCTGAATTCTCATGGTCTGTCTCTCAGAGCAGAGTGGTTGCAGCAGCTCCAACCATCATATTCTCATGTGACCACTGTTCAAAGTGGGAAAGGAACATGCAGCCCTGCTCCTCATGCTGCCCTCTCTTTCCATCAGGTAAAGTAATATTTCCCCCAAACCTCTCAGCCCTCATATCATACTGCCCAAACTGAGTCACATGTCCTTCCCTGGATGTAAGCTTACCATATTTAGCATAAATTAATTTTGATTCATCTGTAGGAGCTAGGCACATAGCCACCAAGGGGAAAAAAAAATCAAGGTTGTAGCATTAAGGAGAAAGAGAAGAATTGCTGTAGATTAAGCAATTCTTTAATATATTTCCCAAGTAGTCTGATGGTCAAGTATTTTAACCAAAATCAAAATTTAAACATTATGAAATAACAAAAAGATAAGAAATATCAACCCTATTTCTAAAAATAAAGAAACAACATATAGGATAAGAGAATAGGACATAGAAAAATGTAAATACTGTTCACCCTTCTGCAGACAGACAAGAAGAGGAAAATTCTGCCTTTCCATGTGGGGCACTTACCTAATATCTATAATCAAACTCCTTCTTATAAATAACTGCAGCAGCTTGAACATCTCATGAGTTGACAGGAGCTGGTCCAAAAACAAGAAATACTCTCAAAACTTCTGAAGGAGAAGTGTTGCTGTCCAAATAGTAACATGTCAGGAAAAAGATCTCTCAACCACAGCAGACTGTTGTCTGAAGATATCAGTTCATGAGGCTGCTGAGGCCAAAAAGTTTACAAAATGCTGGTGTCATCAGAAAATGTTGTACATTCCCTGTAAAATGATTTAATGTCTTAGAGTAAAATAGCCCATGGAGTGCCCATCAATGGACTGTAGAAATGGGTACCAGATTCAGAGAAAATTGATAAAGAAGAGTCAGGGTAGTGAATAAGGTGTTACCAGTTTAGAGATCTGTTTCTGTGAAAATGCTGGACCAGAAGGACACTGTAACCAAATGCCAGGACTCTAGAACAATAGGCAGTCCTCACATTGGCTATAACTTACAACTAGTTGAGAGGCTGGCTTTCGTGGTGGCCACTTTGGCCAGAGACAGAGGTGGTCCCAGAGCTTCAGCCACAGCCATCAGCTGACTCTGAAAGCAAAGGCGGAAGTCGGAGGAGAAACCACGGTCAATGAGGGAGAAAATGTACTTAAAGCTGAAAATGCCAGGAGGTGAAAACTACAGCAATAAAATGAGACTGTAAATTGGCAAAGACAAATTACATATGTAGTGGGAAGAAAACATAGGACTGTGTGAAAGTTTGACAGACATTACTTTCCTAGTTCATAGCTTTTGTTAAAGCACAGGTTCCTGCTTTCTCTCGGCCCTCTACAGCACCTTAAAGACACTTCTCAGCAGCATCTATCTATACTACAGGAGCCGGGTTCAGATAATTTTATGAATGGATGATGCACAACTCGGGGTGGTTTAATCACATTCTTCACTGGGGTACATTCTCTAGAGCAGGGGTCCCCAACCCCCAGGGCTGCAGATCTGTACCAGTCCATGGCCTGTTAGGAACCAAGCCGCACAACAGGAGGTGAGCAGCAGGTGAGACTCACTCTCATTACCACGTAAGCTGTCTCCTATCTCCCCTGTCAGTGAAAAAATGGCCTTCCACGAAATCAGTCCCTGGTGCCAAAAAATTTGGGGACTGCTGTCCAACAGTATATTGAAAGATGTTCTCTTTCAAGAGATCCTTAGAGTTTATGACTTTTTACTGGGTCACTAGTTTTTTATTCCTTTTGCTACTATTTCCACCCTATTTTTGCTTCAATATATAATATTAAATATAAAACTATGGTCATAAATAAATAATTAAATATATAAATAAATATAATAAAAACAACCTTTTGCGGGGTCTCCATCATTTGCTCATTTAACAAGTAATGCCTGGATATCTTTCTACACAGTTTCACAACCTGTACCATGTTGAGAGGCCCATGTAGTGATCAATCAAAATTCCTTCTCACCGGCAGAATGAGGGGCAGATGGACCCAATCAGACCCACTGTGGCACTTGCTCTGTCCTTAGTTCTCATGTGGCAAGTGTCAAAACACAATAAAGGACTTATTAGAATTCTACTTTAGCCTCTTCACGACTAGAGCTAAAAACAGGGAGTGCATAAAGTGTTTGTAATAAGAACAACATTCCCTTCCTGGAAGCTCTGTGGTTCAGGCATTAAGTTATTGAGAACTCTCTATGAAAGAAAGAGTGGCCTCATTAGATCGTGGAAGTACAAATGAAAAAAGGAGAACATGCTTATGTCCTATAGAAACTTAGTATTCAATGGGAAAGACATTGCCATGATGCAAGTAAAGGTGGCTTAGAAGTATATCAAGGAAATCAGAAAAAGGTAGCACCTTATTAAAATTATCTCTATTGATAGCATATGTACATGTGAAAATTTAATTTAAGAAGTTCGTCACTGTAAGCCTATGTGCTTCAATTGTCTAAAATATAAATTATAGTAAAATACTCTATAAGTCTCTCAAGAAAATATGTAGCATAATAGAATAATGAATTGGTTTATAAACTAGGCAGTTGTGTACTTATTTTTATATAAAACCTTAACCAGAGATAATCCTTTTATTCTATTTGAACACTGAAGCATAAAAGCAATAAAATTAATGGCATGTGAATGATAAGGTTCATGACTTGGGGTTATTACAAAATTGTCCCAACAGATGTTACTAAATTTTAGTAATCTTGGAGATTTTATAATTACTTATTTGGAAGATTGGATATTGTGTATGGTAATATTAACTAGTAATATTAATTACACACTTTAATTATTTCTAGGCTCTCATAGCTTTTGTTGTTACTTGGAATACCATGAAATTTCAAGATAATAATTAAATGTGAGCTTTGGCATGCTCCCTAGGGCAGGCACCTTATGCAGCCTGTTCTTATAAATTATAACAAATACAAATAATGAATTATGTGAAAATCAGTTAAGTCCATAGTGATTGTTTTCTAAAAATTCCTCAGTATAGAAAATAATAAAATAAGTTCTAATTGTTGGGTTAATGAGCCAGCACTCTGACTTTAAAAGGCAGAGAAAGAAATTAGAGATATAAGAATAAGACAATGCATTCAATAATGAAAATAATGAGCAACCTAATTAGTATTTTTCCAAATAAGATCTGAGATGAATAATATCTCCTGTCACTATGTAATTATGAGTAGGTTATAGGGAAATATTCAAAGCCCAGGCTAAGCACAGTCAGATAAAATTATTTCACCTCCACATTCTGTTATGAAAATTTTCAAACATACAGAAAATATTTAAACACACAGAAAATTTAAAAGACTTGTACATCAAATATTTATATACCCACCATCTAGATCTATCAAATAATATAATTTTATATCTAAAAGAAGAATGAGAAAACATTTGAGAAGGATGAGAAATCACTCAAAGTGGCAGTTAAAAATATAAACATAAATCACTGTCCCTTATTAAAAAAAAGAAATAAAATTTGACATAAGTCCCACTTAAATAACAAAATATTAAAATGTCAAAATATTAACAAGAAATGGCCCTGGCTGGTGTAGCTCAGTGGATTGAGTGCGGGCTGGGAACCAAAGGGTCTCGGTTCGACTCCCAGTCAGGGTACATGCCTGGGTTGCAGGCCAGGTCCCCAGTGAGGGCCATGTGAGGAGCAACCATACATTGCTGTTTCTCTTCCTCTCTTTCTCCCTCCCTTCCCCTTTCTCTAAAAATAAATAAAAATAAAATCTTTAAAAAATATATCTGAAGAAAAATATTTATATTATATTGAGTCACATAAGTCTTGAGAAAATCCAAAAGCATATAATTTTCCTTGAAAAAAAATCACTCAACATTACAAACATGGAAATTCACCCTAAAATAATGTTGAAATTATTTGCAATCTTGGTAAAAAATTAAACATTTTTACAAAAATTATTTTAAAATTTATTTGAAAGAACAAACTCATTAAAAAGTGAGGAAAATGTTAAATAAAGTGAACCAGGTTAAGAATAATACACGAAACTTTCAATTGTTTCAAAAAGAAAAAATGTTTAAGACAATGGTTCAAGAATAGAGAGGAGGATCAATAAAAGAAAACGGGACACCCAGAAATATATTCATGAAAAATAAAAATTTCCATATATGTTAAAAAGGATTTTCAAAACAGTTGGGAAGTGATGCACTATTTAGTAAATGTCCATTCAAATGTATAGGCATTTAAATAAAACACAGTACTTGCTCCTTACTTCATAAAAAATTCCAGAAAGTTTAAGAATTTAAAATGTTTCAAAAGTTTAAAATAATTGGGGAGGGAGTTCTGACCAAGATGGAGGCACAGGTAGAAATGCTTTACTTCCTTGCACCACCAAAAGAAGGATAACAACCAATTTAAAAACAATAAACCACCAGAACTGCCAGAAAATCAAACTGCGTGGAACTCCAACAACCAAGGAGTTAAAGAAACATTCATCCAGACAGGTAGGAGGGGTGGAGATGGGCAGCTGTGAGGAGAGGACCTGCAGCAAGGTGACAGACCACGTGGTGAGGTGGGGGATGGCTGATAGCAAAACTAAAGACTCAAAACCTCTAGCTATAAAACCTGTGGGGGTTGCAAAGGCGGGAGAAACTCCCCATCTCACAGGATAGTTTGTTGGAAAGTGGGGCTAGAGCAGAGCAAGCAAGCAGCATTGTTCCCTCTCTGACCCCTCCCCAACAGACAGAGCCACAAAGCAGCAAAGAGAGTTGCCCCACCCTGGCAAATACCTAAGGGTCTGCCCCCTTACAACATACAAAGAAATACGGCCCAAATGAAAGAATGGATCACAGACTTCCACC